>CM062813.1:749692554-749912554 GCA_031772625.1 Pinus tabuliformis | reverse complement strand
ATTGACTCCTTCTCTTTCTCATGTAGAAATATATTACATGTGAGGGTCAATTTGGGTTGGCCTTTCTATTCCACATTCATATTCTTAATCATTTTAGAAATCAACCCCTGAATCTGCCTTACTATTTAAGAATGTCTTTATTAAAAATGGCCACTTCCGCTCAGAAGAGGGCAACCTACATAGAAGAAAACCTCTACCACCATGGTCTCATTAAGGTTATTCTGCGGGAGGTATTGAGGAAACAAAAGAAGACCTGGGAGAAATTTCTGGTAGATAACTATTTTATAGATGATGAGGAAGTGCCTGATCTAGAGACTAGGGAAGCAGAGCCAAGTTGGAAATCGACAAGGAATACCCAAACTCACAGCTAGCTAGAGGAAGTGCCCAAGTTGCCAAAAACTAAAGGGGTAGAGCCAAGCAAGAGACCAAAGAAGAAGCCCCGAACTCACATCCAGCTAGAGGAAGTGCCCAATTTGCCAAAATTTGAAGAGGCAGAGCCAAGCCGGAAATCAACGAAGAAACCCCAAGATTGTACTCAACTAAAGGAAGAATAGGACATTGTAGTGATAAAAGAAACTATGGGAAAGAAGCGAAAACCACCACGGGGTGCCACTCTTCCTATAAGGCACTTTACAAGGAGTCAAGTCGCTAAGCTAGCTCTGATAGGAAGCGAAGAAGAGGGCATACAACAAACAGAAGCAAGTAGAAAAACTAAGAAATCATTGAAGTCATCAAAGGGAAAGCAGGTACAGGTCAAAGCAGCTGAGTTTGTCACTAAGGAGGACTGGGAGGTAGCATCCTATGAGACCCAACAACTCAAAGAAAGTATGGAGGACTGTCAAATACTAGAGGAACATAGCTTTTCTCATTCCTCTCAAGAAAAGCAAGGAAATGAAGAAACCTCCAAGAAAAGACAGTCTTGCAAGGAGCTGGAGGAAGCTATAATGGAGCTTACAGTGTTTAAAAGAGTCCTTAAGAAGGAGAATGAAACTCTTAAGGAAAATAGCCTGTGCCTTCAAAAGGAATTGGATGAATGGAAAACAAAATACCAGAAGGCGAGTAGAATAGTGAAGAAAAATCAAGTTCAAATAGGACATCTGCAGAAGCGCAATGAGGAGTATAGAGACAGGGTTAAGAAAGTTGAATCCAACAAGTCACAGTTGGATCATTTGGCTGCAGTGGCTACAACACAGGGAGGAAATTAAAATTTCTTGAAAATATACACTTTTTCTTGCATTGGGACATGCAAGATGCTAGGTGTGGGGGAGATGTTGGGCCTAGATTTTGGCCATTTTTGACAGTATTCCTAAGGCTTTGCTTCCCCTTCAAAACTTTTTTTACCCCTCTAATTACTATCTTTTTGTCATCCAGTGCCTCATTTTGACCAACATTTTGTGACTTAGACTCTAAGGTATGAAAATCGCTCAAAATGTATCATTTCTTTTTATTTTGGGTAATTTGATGTTAAATGCTACATAATTAATTGATCGATGACTTTGAGAGATACTAATTGAGTCTGATGCATATCAACATACTTTGGGCGGTTTCATGATTTCCTACAGAAGATCAGGGATTTCCTGCAACATCGCCATTTCCTAAAGCAACGCCGATTTCCTGTAACAAGCGGTTTTTCCTACAGACACCGTGAAGGTTAGAAATGTTTCGGTCATCCACAAAAGAAATGGGAACATGGGTTTTGTTTGAAAACCCATCCACATGGACGATATCCTACTGATTGCTCTAGATTAGTCTTTGTAACTGCCCAGACCTTGTTCTTCTCATTTTCGGCCAATTTGGGGAAAACAAACCAAATGCTCAAGTGTATTCAGTTCGATACATGCTTCCAATCATGGATCAAACCCAGGATGTCAACGAACTGTATTTTAATCTTATTTTAGTAAATTATTGTAATATTCTACTTTTATAGTGTTTAACAAAAGCTAGTGTTTAACAAAAGGCTGGTTTGCACACTGGTATAAAAACAATAGATTCGATTTGTACAGGGGAATCTACATCTCAAATTTTTGTAATCCTTTTCAAAATTAATACAAGATTCACATTCTCTTAATTTCGTATTGTAAGTTTCTTCAGTAGTTGAGGGGTTATGAGTGAAGGAGGGCCCCCTTTACTCACAACTCCCGTAGCTATAAGTGTGTGTGTTTAATCAAGTTTCTTTTCATGTGTTAACACTAGATATATGCACAGTTCCATTCCTCTCTGTTGATTCATAGTAGCGCATGATTTCCAATGATTAATGAATGAGTTATTGCTAATTTGATTAAAGGATAAATTAGGTTATGCAATTTATGATCTGATTTACATTGTTGGGTTTGAATGATTGAAATTGAGTTTGATTTAATTGATGATGTTTGATTGTATATTTTTTCTTGATCTGCATTAGCAATTTTAGGTGTTATAGAGAGATGAGCTATCTACTCCATAGCCTTTGCTACTAAGTGCTGAGAGAGAAGAGAGATTTGGAATTGTGTGTGGTTTTTATGCATTGAAGTATCATTCTACATATATTTTGCATTGCACCTCGCAAGGTTACAATTACCCCTGATTGATAATTAATGTGTGTCAAATTATAAGTGTATAATTTTCCCCAACAATGTGGAATGTAATGATGTATTCTCAATAAAAGGAAAAAATGTAATGTGTGGAAGTCTAAAAGTCACATGTGGAATATGAAGAGTCACACAATCATATATGGATGAAAGAGGTGTATAGAAGTCCAAAAGTCACATATAGAAGTCCAAAGGTCATTTACATGTTCAAGATTTGTTTAGAATTCGAAAGGACATATTAAGGAGTCCAAGAGTCATGAGGGTTAACCAAGAGTCAAGGGGAGATGAAAGGTTATTCCTCTTGTTATAAAAGCAACCTCATAACTCAAACAAAGGGATTTTGGAGGCTTAAGCTTTGGAGACCTAGTCTTGGCTTCTCTACTTGGTATATGAGAGAAAACTACTCTTTGGAGAAGCAAGAAGTGACTTAATGTTCCACTACTGGAACTAGTGCCTCATCATTGTAATTATGTACCTAGATCTTGCATGTATCACAAATATTTTAGGAATATTCTTGGGATGTTTACAGTATATGATGTGTTCGTATGTACTGGAGAAATTGAACTATCTAGGTGGCTTTGGTACTCATCTTGTTGAATGTGTTCTGTATTTTCTTTAATAATTGTTATGTGAACTAATTTTCTAATGAATATTTTCATGTTGTCGTGTGTCTGTCTTAGGTTAGTACTATTACTTCCTTCCAGAGAGACACTCTTGCCTCTCTATTGTGAAGGTATCCTTTTACACATTTCAATCGATGTTTCAAAATTTCAACTTACTTGCTTGTTCATGGTTTATATATATAATCCCTTATGTTATCCATTGAAACCAAGGCAAACCTTACAATTATGCTGGTCGGGTTGATACACTAGATGGGGCTCCTACTCCAAATGGTGTGAGGTATAATTGGGACTTCATATAAGGTAGACCTCATGTATGTTGGTGGTATCCAACATTGTCTAAGGAAAAAACTATAAACCTAAGAAATATCTCTTTGACAATAGAAAATAGAGAGCTATGTTCACTTTCCTCTTCAAGGGGGAAGCCTCCAAGAAAAATGTTCTAAAGATAATAAAAATTCTTGAAAAAACATCACATAACCTTCTAATCAATGTATATATATCCATGGATAATATTAACTACATATGGGCCCACTTCTAATGAGATCCTACTAACTAATTTGGGTTTCATTAACAAAGAGGACCCTTTTTACAATGAGTGATTATTAACAAACTATTTAATGGGACACATACATTAGTAATGTATCTAAGTAAGGGGTTTATTCTAGGACCCTAGCATTCTCTCTCCCTTATAAATCAACATTATCCTCGAGGATGAAGATGAAGAAATTATTGGATAATCACTACTAGTTCCCATGTGGCATATTTTGGCTACATATGTTTCCACTGGATCAATACTTCTTTGATAATGCATTGGTGGGTATCCAATACTACTTCTAGATGGAGCCAAATGAAAACTTCTTCATCAAGTTTTGGTAGGTTGGTTTGCACTTTACAATTTGATCCCAAAACCTTCTTCAAACAAGACAAATGAAGTTTGGATGATGGAGTGGGTTGGAAGAGACGATTTGACATAAGCAACCTAACCAATGCATTATATGATTTGATAGGGCCCATTGAAGCTAGGAGCTAGCATATGGGGAGCTTTATCCTTGAGATATGTATGCTTATAAGGATGTAGGTGAGGGAACACTTGATCACCTTAAACAAAATAAAGCTCATATATACAACAATAAGATTGTTGTTTCATTGGACTTTGTGCCATATCCAAATTTTCCTGAAGACTACATATAACAGTTTCTCTACTATGAAGTTGTGTATCTACTACATGAACATTGGGTGCACTTGGTACATAGGATGCCACATACAAGGTTTTTGGCCATAAAATGTTGAAAATTCAACAAGAAATTACTAATTTGATTTTTCTTTCGATTAAATTAGGAGAAAACTTGAAATTCCATGTCAGCAGACAACCTGTAAAAATTAAATGAGTTATTTCACTTAGTTAGCTTAGCTAATTTGAGTTAGAGGGAGAACTTAATTTATGTACAATGATTCCTAAATTTTAGGAGCATAGGTTGAGTTTATTTCAATTGTAACAATTTAATTAAGTTAAATTGAGTTATGGTCAGTTAAACTAGTTCCAACTATTGGAGGAACCAGTGGGAGGTCTAGTAGTGGGCTGTGTACTCAGTGATCAACCAGTTAATTGATCAATTATATTAAATTAACTCATGCATGCACAAAATTTGAGTTACCTAGTTGATATTAGAGTTAAAGGGAAATGTACTACCAAATGTATAATATTCCAAATTGTATAGGTCATGCATGCAATAAAAGGAAGGCCTAAAGTAATTGTGTAATTCTCATTGAATAATTTTCCTAATTAATAGGGTCTAATTCCTAAGGAAACAATAGGAGGCTTGAAAATTTGGATAAGTGTTGGCCAAAGGCAGTCATTTAGGCAGAGGATAGAAGATATGGGTGTAGGTTGAGCTCAAGGTTGAGCAAAGCATATTGTATTCATCCAGATTCTTTGATTAATGCAATACATATAGTAAGGGGCTTTGAGCAATTTCTTTCCCCTAGATAAATATTTGTGTATGTGTGTTGAATCTTGATGCATGCTATTGATTCTTATTCTCGATCATGAATTTACTTTTGCAGATTGGTAGAGTAGATTTGAGTCTTATGTTTTAGTACATTACATGAGCATTTTTGAATCTACAATAAATTTATAAATGGTATTAGAGCTAGATTCATAGTAGAGAAGAAAATTCGATTTTGACATTGCAGGAGGTTTGGGGTTGCATATCAGTTTGAACAATTTATTTAGGATTGAGAAGATGAATTTCAATGGACTAAGGCTCGAGTATTCCCTCGAGGGAATATCAAATTGTGTTGCATGGAAGGACCATATGGAGGTATTACTGGAGGATAATGGATTGAAGGAATACATCGATAGTAATTTTCTGAAACCAACAGCTACTGATGCACACAATCTAGCAGAATGGAACAAGCGTGTTTCTAGGGAAAAGAGAATCATATTGGAGCGAATATGATACCATATTTTCTCTAATATCCATGGGAAAGAGACTCCATTTTCAATGTGGAAAGAGATGATAGAATTGTTCCAAAATAATAGTGACCACAAGAAGCTGGCACTTAAGGACAAGCTTTGAAATATTATGATGCAAAAGAGAGAAACAATTCTGCAGTACCTGAGCAGGTTCACACAGTTTCATGATGAACTTGGTGGGGTTGGTGTCACTATCCATGAAGAATATTTGGTATCTCTTTCCCTCTTGGGTCTTCCCAAGACCTGGCATAGTCATCAAGATTTTGTAAATGGTAGAGAAAAACTACCAAGATGGGAGTAGTTACGGTCCGATCTAATACAGGAAGAAATAAGGTGAAGAAACAAATATGTGGCCTCATACAAGGTTGAAGATGAGGAGAATTGTGCCTTGGATGGAAGTGAAAAGAAAGGGAAAGGGAAGAAATCCCAATCTAAAGGAGATTATAGTTAAGGGGGCAAGAAAAAGGACTTGTCCAAAATCAAGTGCTTTCACTATCATGAATTTGGGTAGTATGCCATGAAATTCCCACACAATAAAGCAATAAATAAGACCATAGGAAGAGCAACAGGTGGAGCTCTATATTGACAATTAAAGCTTTATTTTACTCTCATTGCATGCATGGAAAGCACAGTGATGGGAAGTGGTTGATATCTCGATAGCAATGCCTCATTCCATATGACGGGGAACAAATATTTCTTCAGTGACTTGGAGGAGAAATACCTCTAGATTCACAACGAGATGGAAGATGATGGGAGTTATAGTGTCACTGATATCGGTACAGTTACTTTTTAGAGAGATTTTAGATCACCTCTCAGGATCAAGGATGTGATGTTTGTCCCGGGTCTAAAGAAGAATTTGGCTTTCATCGCAGTGTTGGAAGACCTTGACTATGATGTGATATTCAACAGACAAAATGATTTCTTGTGACACATCTCCATGGGACAAGTGAAGTAGAACGTGGTTCGAGTCAAGAACCTCTATAGGTTGGATGTGGTAGACTGTGCTTCTTTGAGCACAAAGGTGGAGAAGGTGTAGAGCCAAGATGTCAGTTAATTGTGGCATAGAAGACATGGCCACTTGCATCATGGAGCTCTGAAGATCCCATAGTTGATTACCACAGGCCTCCCTAATAGATCACTAGAGAAACAAAATACATGCAAAGGGTGTATCTCAATGATCGGGAGAGAAGGGTGCATGCAATCCTTGAAAGGATCCACTCTAATGTTTGTGGACCTTGTTCAACAACCTCTATGACCAAGGACATGTATTATGTTATATTTGTATATGAATTATCACATAAGTGATGGATTTTCTTCATGCAGAAGAAAGACCAGATAGTCTCCAAATTTTTTGAGTTTAAAGCACTTGTTGAGAAAGAAAGTTGCAGGAAAGTGAAGGCTCTAGAGAGTGATAATGGTGGTGAATATGTGTCGAATGAGTTTAAAAAATTATGTGCAAAGGAAGGAATTCGATGGGAGTTAACAACACCCCATAACCCACAACAAAATGGGGTGGCTAAGAGGAAGAAAAAAAGTAGTGTGGGAGTTGCATGGATGATGTTGCATGATAAGGTCCTACCTCTATACTTGTGGGCCAAAGCATCCAACGTAGTGGTATATGTGCAGAAGCAAGGAAAAAGCTAGAACTGACAGCTGAGTTGGGCATATTTGTGGGGTACACTGATACACCTCACAACTATCGGGTGTACCTTCCCTCTCTCAGGAGAAAATTGTTCGTAGAGGTGTGAGGTTCAATGAAGAGAAGAAAATGAAATGTTCTCTTGATAGGGAGGTTCATTTGCATGCAAATCAAGAGCTTTTCACTCCAAAAGAAGAACCTCAAGAAGATGTGGAGCAACCACATGTAGAAGAGTAGAGAGTGGAGACAACCACTTAGGTAGAGACATCTAGGGAAGGAATGAAATAGACCAAGGAAGATGACGTATTATTACAAGATGCTAGAGAGAGTGTGGGAGTACCCACATCACAGTGGAGGCATAGGAGGTCACCATATTGATACACAAGATACATGTCTTTAATGAGCGAGCTAGTAGAGACAAAACCATCCTTATTCAAGGAAGCAATAGAGAATATAATATGGTTTGATGCTATGGTAGAGGAGTATGAATCCATTGTCATAAAATGTGTTTGGGAAGTGGTCCCAAGACCTGTAGACAAGTCAGTGGTAGGTTTGAGATGCCTTTACAAGGTAAAGCATGTAGCAGAAAAAAGCATTGAGAAGCACAAGGCCAGGTTTTTGGCTAAGGGGTACTCTCAGGTAGAAGGGATTGACTATGAAGAGACCTTTTCTCCTGTAGCAAGGTACTCTTCCATCAGATTGATTCTCACTTTGGCTACACATATGGGGTGGAAAATCCACTAGATGGATGTGAAGACAATAGTCCTCAATGGAGTGATTGAGGAGGAGGTGTAAATTGAATTACTTAAAGGATTTGAGACCTTCAACATAGAATCACATGTATAATGACTCAAGCGAGCTTTGTATGGGTTGAAGCAAGAACCTTGTGACTCAAGTGAGTGTTGTATGGGTTGAAGCAAGCACCTCTTGCTTGGTACACCAAGATTGATAGCTACCTCACTGGGTTGGAATTCACCAAAAATGAAGCAGATGCAAACCTTTACCATATTCTCATAGAATTTAAATTTTTGATTATTGTTCTTTATGTTGATGACTTGATTTTGACCAGTGATAAAGAACTTATCAAGTCTTTCAAGGAGGACCTTGCAAGAGAGTTCAAGATGAAGGACATAGGGTTGATGCACAATTTCCTTGGTTTGGAAGTATGATAGAAAGATGGGGAATTGTTTGTCTCTTAGGGAAAGTATGCCAACGAGATACTTTAAAAGTTCCACATGGACAGATGTAAACCCATGGATACCCCTCTAGTGACAAACTAGAGGAAAGAGGATGCCACTTTAGGTGAGGAAGTGTATGCTATCGTGTATAGGTAGTTGGTGGGTTCACTCATGTATTTGGTGAACACACAACCATATTTTTGTTATGCAATCAGTTATTTGATCCAAACCATGGTTAGACCAACCAAATTATTTCAGAGGTAGCTAAACATGTACTACAATACCTCAGGGGTACCACTCAGTTTGGAATTTAATACAGATGGATAGAGGGAGTGAAGTTGCAAGGCTTCATAGATGTAGATTGGGATGGAATTCCATCATATCAGAAGAGCACTTCAGGAGGCATATTTAGTATTGTGTCAACAATAATTTATTGTTACAATAGGATGCATAGATCAATTGCACTCAGTTCAGTAGAAGCAGAGTACATGGTTGCCAGCCAAGCGGCTTGTGAGGCTATCTGGATGAGGAAGATTATTGTTGGGTTATTTGGTTAAATGATGGAGCCTACAGTGATTTACTGTGACAACCAGAGTTATATCAAACTCTCTAAGAATCTTTTTTTCACGATCGTTCTAAGCACATAGATATTTGGCACCACTATCTTTGAGATTGTGTGCAGAGGCGGATCATGTTGTTGCAGTACATTCCGACAGAGGAGAAGGATGTAGATATTTTGACAAAGGCATTTTCAAGAGGAGAATTTGAGTTCCATAGAAGTATGATTGGGATATCTGATAATCACTTTCTGGCTAAGATGGAGCATTGAAAATGAAACAATAAATTCCTAATTTAATTTTTCCTTTGATTAAATTAGGAGAAAACTCGAAATTCCATGTCAGCAGACAACTTGTAAAAGTTAAATGAGTTATTTTCACTTAGTTAGCTTAGTTAATTCAATTTAGAGGGAGAACTTAATTTGTGTACAATGATTCCTAAATTTTAGGAGCCTAGGATGAGTTAATATTTGTTGTAACAATTTAATTCAGTTAAATTGATTTATGGTGAGTTAAACTAGTTCCAACTGTTGGAGGAACTAGTGGGAGGTCTAGTAGTGGGGTGTGGACTCAGTGATCAACCAGTTAACTGATCAATCAACGTAAACAAACTCATGCATGCAAAAAATTTGAGTTACCCAGTTGAGATTGGATTTCAAGGGAACTGTACTATCAGTTGTAGAATATTCCAAATTGTATAGGTCATGCATGCAATCAAAGGAAGGCCTAAAGTAATTGCGAAATTCTCATTGAGGATTTTTCTTAATTAATAGGGGCCTAATTCCGAAGCAAACAACGAAAGGAAATAGGAGCTTGGAGGCTTGGAAATTTGGCTAAGTGTTGGACAAAGGCAACCATTCAAGTAGAGGATAGAAGATACAAGTGCAGGTTAAGCTCAAAGTTGAGCAGAGCATATTGTATTCATCTAGATTATTTGATTAATGTAATACATATAGCAAGGAGTTTTGAGAAATTGCTTTCCCATAGATAAATCTATCTGTATGTGTGTTTATTCTTGATGCATGATATTGATTCTTGTTCTTGATCGTGAATTTACTTCCGTGGATTGGTAATGTAGATTTCGGTCTTATGTTTTAGTACATTACATGAGCAATTTTGAATCTACAATAAATTTCTATATAAAGTGATTCATATGGTGTTATTTTGGTAGCTCCATTATAAGTGGTATTGTACCACCATTTATAAAGGGATGCCATTGTTCCTACTAGTGCAACTTTTCAGAAGCCAAGCATCTCAAATATATTTCTAAAACTTATTGGCCACTTATGTTTGGCCATATATTTGAGGATTGTATGCAATGCTCATATTTAGTTGTGTACCTTGAAGTTTAAATAATTCCTCCCAAAATTTTCTTTTGAATGTGGGATCTTGATTCAAAAGAGTGGAAGTGGAAATACCATGTATCTTGATGATCTAATCCATGAAATATTGAGTAGGTGAGGAAGGAGTGAAAAAATGAGCTAGGGAATATAAATGAATAGATTTTGAAATAACATTTACCATCACCATAATCATTTTTTTGTTATCCTATTTTGGAAATCCAATAATAAAATCCATTGAAATGTATATCTAAAGTTGTGTTGGGATTGGTAAAGGTTGCAATGCCCCTGGCAAATTTATTGTTTTTCCTTTTTTTTTTTTTTTCTCGCAATCATCAAAGGATGCTACAAAATCCTATATATTTGTTTTCATGTCTTCCCAAAAGAATGAATGCTTGGTTCTTTCATAAGTTTTATGAAATCCAAAATGACCCACTATTGATTATGAGTGTAGATCCTCTAAAAAACATTGTTTTGGGGTTGAATATTTTGAAAAAACAATGCACACTTTATACCATAATATATCTTGTTTCCATGTATAATTTTTAGGAGGATTGGGATCTATCTGAAGATTTTGGATGAGCTTCCTTAAAGTATTGTTTGCTAGCCTTCCTATATTACCAAATATATATAGGACTTGGTAATGATAAGGAAAAGAGTGACACATCCTATCCAAATTGAATGAAGAAAGCATCAACTGCAATCTTTACCCTTCTTATATATGATCTCTAATGAGCCTCATCATTGGGTAACTATATGGACCTTAATACACCTCCTAGATTATTTAAATAAATTCTTCTCATAATTTATTACATATTTTGATTAAATTTTGCTTAATGAGATGAGTACAAGTGAGATATTATGCCTAGTGGACTAATGTGCATTGATTACATGTTTTTGAGAGCAAATCATGGAAATTTTGTCTAATTAAGGGCAGAAACTAGAATGAGACAAGGAGGAGATATTATAGGATATATATCCTCCTCATTTACTTCTCACTCATTTCGAATATTCCTCCATCAAATCACACTAGCTCAGAGTTACAAGCAACAAAGTCGTGAAGATCAAAAGGCAGCCGAGCCAGTGACAGTTAAAGAGCCAGTTCATCTTGAGTTTGGGAGACGAGTCTCCCTAGATTTAAAGAATTCATTGGAGACTTCAATTGTATAAATAAGAAGGCTTAGAGCCTCATTAGGATTCAAATTTTTGATGTAAAAGTGCTAAGAATTTTTTGAGTTCAAGGCTTGGGGAAGACATTGTTATGTAATTTTCTGATTTGATAATGAGAATGAGCATTTCCTTGATCCAGCACTGAGTTGAATTAGAGGGTTGAAGCTCTTGGGTTAGGGACCAACCCTAGCAGAAAAGGATCCTCTTCTTGTATTTGTATGCGTAGTTGATTTCATAGATTAATGGTTGAATTGTCTTTAGCATTATTTCATTACAAGTATTTATGGATTTGATTAGTTTGCTTCCATTTGTGCATTGCTTTAGAAATAACTTAGGATGACAAAGGAATATCAAAAAGCTATTAGTAGGTGGATTTGGCCTCACTTCTCCCTTCAGGGACCATGGTTTGATGAAAGAGCTCCTATGCAGCCCCAAAAAGACAAAATTATGATTTCTCATTGTTAGAAAATTATATATCACGGAGCAATGGAACATATAAAATATTACAAAAATATGAACACAGAAAACCAATAAAACAAGAGAGACACAGATATACGTGGTTCACCCAGTTTGGGCTACGTCCACAAAGAAACAACCAGTCCTTTCTTTTATACTATCCAGCAAACTGAAGAGATACAACCTACAGTAGATCCACTGTAACACCCTCTTCACTCTCAATCTCCTCTCTCTTCCTCACTCAGAATAAAACTATACATAGACGCAATACAATTCACTCATATATAATGAGGGGTTGTCTTCTAGGGCAAAAAACCCTAAATTAAACATAAATTCTACCGTCAGGCCCCTGGACCCCTGCGGGGGGGACAAGTCCCCCACGCACCCCCCCGCGTGGAGGGGTGTACAGTCTTCCTGGGGTATACATTTGACTGAAACCTTTGAATACAGAAGATAATCAGGCTCCACACCCAACACTCATGCAATTTAGGGTTTTCTATTACTTAGGCTATCATTTTACTAGTTTTCAAGAATATGATTTAATTGCTATTTCCGATGTCTTGAGCCTTGCTTTAGATCTCATAAAGGTTTCACATTATTTTGGAAGTTTTCCCATGCATAGGCAACTAGATAATAAAATTATGTTTTTCCTTATTTGATTGAAAAGCTTTCTTGTTTAACATGATTCATGGATAAAATGTCAGTGATTGATGGAGTGAAGGAGTTTCAGCAGTACATAATGATTTCATGACCAAGAACCCCATCCTAACCTCATCCATCCATGATTATCACTTTCTTTCACTAAATCCCTCACCAAATTCATCATTCCATAAGAATACTTCTTCAATCTTGTTGAGAAAATCCAACCATATCACAAATCTGTTTTGAGCTCTGAAGGAGTCCTAGGCACTCCCTTTCCTCATTTCACCCACCATTCACCTTCCATAAGCCTTACATCACCTTTGAAATCCCTCCTCTTTCTCTCAGATATATCCTGTATGAATACAGGGATCCTGTAGGAGCATTAGGACATCCCGTAGGATGCATTAGGACATCCTATAGGTTGACTTGTAGTGGCCTGTTTTGAGGCTGAATTGTGGAAAAATACCCTAGGAGGATAGGAGGAGGCCCCTACTTACTTCCCAAGCCATCTGACCATTCACCATCATCTCTAATCCACCTTCCACACCACCAAGAGAAGTTAGCATTCTTTTGAAGCAAATACTCTTAGTAGTTAGTTAGATGAGTGGTGGGTTTAACATTTGATTTCAGTCTTTTCCTTACTATAGTAGACAAGATTTCCTTTAGTGAAAATTTCCCTTTTTTTCTCATTGGTAATCAAGCTTCTTTTGAATCAATAGAAGTCTGGTTTGAAAAACCATAAGTGGTTTATCGCTAGCTTAGCAGTGACAAAGAGTGGACCCATCACATCTACTTGTGTATACAACATTGTCACCTCCAAGTTTGTACGAACCCCAGGTTGATAAAGTAAAGTTGGTAGCCCTAGGAGTTGCAACATTCTTGCTGCAATATTGGTGCTCATCACTTTTTGGTGCCATTTCCAGGGAGGTGTCTGAGTAAGATGTGATTTATGCTTTCTTTCTTCCATTTCTTATCTCTGACATTCTACTATTAGCTTCATTTATGCAAAATTAATTGTAAGTTAGTTTTCTTTCTTTTCCATTCTGCAAGTGAGATTTCATTCAAGCAGTTAGTTTTCATTCAGTTAGTTAGTTTCCATTCAGTTTGTGATTTCAATTCTGCAATTAGTCTCAAAGCTTGAAAAAAACACAAAACAAAACAAAAACACTTCTTTCATGCCTCGTAGGAATAGGGATAACTTAGGAAAATTTCTACCAAATACCCCCACCACTTCAAACAACCAACCTTCCCTCTGTTTTGGTGGATGCGAATTGGAGGATCCCTTAGGTGAACAACCAGAGATATTTGAAGAGCCTATAGGGGGAGAAGAAGAAGGAGAACCCATTCCAACTGACCTAATGGCTAAAAATAGAAATGACAGAGGAGATAGAGAAAGAATTGAGGGTGCCTTTCCCATCAGAGAAACTAATGGGGATACCAAGATGAAAAACATAAGTCCCTATGCTCTTCCTCATTTCCATGGCCTAACCTTAGAAGATCCAGAAACTTTCTTGTTTGAGTTTGCTACCATATGCAGAACTTATGATTACACCAATGATGAGTAGAAGTTGAAACTATTCTCATCCACTCTTAAAGATGCAGCCCTGCACTGGTTCATGGGTTTACTTGGGGATAGCATCACAACCTGGGCTCAAATGCAACAAGCCTTCAACAACAAGTATCGAGACTACTATAGGTCCAAAGACACTAAAGAAGAAATTTTTAGGATGAAATTAGGGCATGATGAATGCCTAGAGGATTTTCAATAAAGATTCTAGCTTAGCTACAAAAGGGCCAGGTGCACACTTGATCCCAAGTCATTAAAGCTAGTCCTTCTCAGAGGGGTAAGGGAGGATCTTCTGGATACCCTAAACCTTCTAATAGGAGGGGACATCTACCAGCTACCCTATGAATATATCAAGATTGTATCTAGGAACTGTTAGTGTCAGTCTTTCCAGCCTTCCTCCAGTGATCAAATATGCTCTTACAAAGTGATTTTGAAGTGTCAAGGTCAAATTTTGTCATTTCAGTGAGTCTTCAAGCAAAATTTGGTCACTAGGCATTAGGTCTAGGGTTTGCTTTCACACTTTTCAAAGTTGTCCAAATGTCAGTCCATGTCATCATTCCGCTGAGCCTATCATCATTCAGAGGGTTTCTATCATCATATTAGGTTCCATTGGGTCATGTTACACCTTATTCATGCTTTAGTTGTGCCTAGGCAAGGTCATTTCCCTCTCCTAGGGTTTTGAAGGCAATTTCTCTTGGATGGTCAAATCATCGGAAAAAATTGTTTCCTGATGTTCATGCACCTTCCCCTATCCTTAAAGTACCTTATAAAACACTTCCCATCCCTTAGATCTGCCAAATTCCTCATTTTTGCACAAACCCTAGTTTCTAGCTACAACCTGGGAATTTTCTAGGTTGGGCCTGTGTTTTGCCCTTTTGGACCCCTTCCCCTCACTCAATCTCTGCAATTCCACTTTCCCCTGCTTCCTAACATCCCTCCCTACTTCCAAAAATTTCCCCAAGAATTTAGAAGCCCCCTATTCCCTTCATTTCGCTCCATTTCGACAAAATTCCTTGTTTCACACATCGGGACAAGTCGCACTCAAATGATGTTCCAGAGCAATAAAAGATGAATTTTGGAACACTGAGAGAGGTTTTTGTCCAAAACATTCCAAGGAAGAAAAAACTCCTTCAATTTTTGCACAGGTGTCATGGTTTCAAAGAAATGTCAAAAATACAGGCGAGAACGAAGGTGCTCCAAGGACGATTGGCCAAAGCACAAAAACGAAGGAAAATGGCCGATCCACTCCAAATTTTGGCCAAAGCCTCTTTGAATGAGCATGGTACTTTATTGGGGACTCCCAGCCCAAATTTCAAGAAATTTGGAGAAAATTGTGTCATTTGTGAATTTTTTATGCCAAACACAGGTTTTTTCCCATTAACGGGTCTCACCCCCCGCGTGACCTTTCATCATGGCAACTCCATTTTACAAAAAATCAGCATTTCTAGATTTTTCATGCAAAGTTACACATTCTCATGGATGGACTTGAGATTTGGTGAAGTTTTGGGCCTCCAGAAAGTCAAAAAACTAGCAAAAAATGACTTTCTGCCACTTTTTTGAACTGCAGAAAGCAGTCTTGGGAGATTTGATTTTTGATAGGGAAAATGAACTCCAAATTCCAAAATTCAAGTTTTGTTGGAAATTATACTCATATACCTTTCCAACAAGCCTACTCTTGCACAATTTGGACACCTGAAAGTGCTTCAAACATCGCTCCAAAGGCGCGCGACCCGTCAGGCAGGGGCGCGCGACCCGTCAGGCAGTTTTTGCCAGATTGCATTGTACAGCCCAGAAAACGCAGTTTTGACCCAGTTTGACTTTTTTGGGTGGAAGATGATTATATTTGATGTAATTATTGTAAATCTAAGACACTTTTACTCTTGTTTAACACTTCTAGAAGATTCATTCATGTAAAGGGTAAATATTTAATGAATGGATTGGTTTCCTAGTTTATAGAGGCAAGTTGTTTTGACTGCCTAGTTTGTAGTGCTTAGTTTAGAAGTGGTTGAAACAGCTCCTAGGATAGTGAGCTAGACCCATGGAGGCAGGGAAAGAGGTTAGATCATCTATATTATGTACTTTCTTTCTCATTTTCATGGTTGGACTCTTGAGGGAGAAGCTATCATTGTATTATTCACTGTATCTCTGCAATTTTTGGCTAAGGAAGACCAGGGTTTTGCAGTCCTTTTTGGGATTCTTGTGGTTACATGTATTGGTGGTGTGTTTCTCTATGTACCTGTAAGTTTTTTATGTGAATCATTTTCTTTATTTTCCTTCTGCACATTAAGAAAACGAAGTGTTAAAGTAAGAATTCATGACTGTCATGCTCTGCTTTTAAGTTTGTTTAATTTCAATGTTTTCTACTGTTTAACGAGAATTCAAAGTTATTGTTTGCTCTCATTAGCTCCTCACCTGTCTTTCCCATCTATTCACCTCAATCTAAGGCATCAATACTGTATCCTATCTCGCCCCAAAGAACCCCCTGTAGAAACTGTGTCCTATCCCCGCACCCAAAATTGCCACCCTCAATTTGCCACCAAAAACCCTAAAAACCCCAAATCAACCTTTTTGATCAGTTTACTAGCCTAAAATCAATGTTACCCTATTGGTCATCTCATCCATTGAAGATCTCACCGAGATAGACCGGAGAGAGCCCTCTCCAGCCCCGTAGGGCTAGCTATGAGGCTAAGTGGTTTGATGTTGCCTTGAGGTTTACCTTTCTCAGCCTGAGGTGAAATTTCAAGAGTTAACATACTGGCGACCATACTGGGGAGAATAAACTTGTTTGTGGGTTGATGTGTTTGTTTTATAAGCTACAGACGGAGCTTGAAGTTATGCCAGGTAGCCTTCGAAACGCTTTTGCTTTGCATAAGCGGCTGTAGATAAACGATGCTTCAGTCAATCTCCGGTCTAGCTTGTAAACGTGAAATCTAACGTGTTAATTACCCCAGTACATGTATCAAGTTCAGATCTGATTGTTGATAGTGGACAACGATTAGACACTGACAAGGCTGAAATCATTCACTGGCGACTCCTTCACTGAAAACTCCAGAGACCAATGCTTCATGGTGACTTCACTGCAGGAAGATCAGTAGCTTTGAGATTTTCAAGATGGATCGGATTGCAAGAAGATACGCTCCCTTGAGCCGAGATCACATTCCAGGTTTTCCGAATAAGATTCCCAAGGTAGATTGGTCAAGGAATTTGCCTACATTTAATGATGATGGTAAGAAGGATGCTGCTTTACATCTAGTTAGATTTCATATGCATATTCGCAAGTTGAAGATTGATTTTCCTGAAGATTGCTTGATGAAGATATTCCTGGCCACTCTAGAAGGTAAAGCCCAATCATGGTATGAAGATTTGCCGCAGGCCTGTATTTACTGTTTAAAGGATTTTCATGCCTTGTTCATTGAAAGATATAAGGACTCTTATCCATCATTAAATTTAGTTCAAGACTGTTGCAAGCATGCTTATAGTTTTATTGAAAGCCTTGAGAAGTTTTATGAAGATGATAATTTTATGGAAGTTGAGATCATGGAGGCTCTGTATGAGAATCCATTTCAGCAGCACACAAAAATCTTAGAGGATACTTGTCAAGATCAGCAGGCTGAAGATTTCCATATGGTTGTAAATGAGGAAAGAGCAAATGTTGTTTCAGATATGTCCATAGAAGAAGACAACATGCAGGTAACGTAGGAAAGTAATGTTCCGATCTCAGAAAATGATGATGATAAATCAGATCGGGAGATAAATTGTGATGAGGCAAAACATGTTGTTCCGGATCTCATAAAAGAGAGTTGTATTGTCGCGGCTGCCTCAAATGAAGAAAATGGAGTAGAAGACCTAAATGCTCTCATCTCACCATCACTAGATCTTCATGAGGAGGTAGTTCATTGCCTCTGTGAAAAACAGGACAAGATCTTCGTTCAAGTAAGTGAAAAGGTTTCTCTGGATGAATCTATGATAGCTGATAGAAATGTTAGTGTTGGGTTTCACGAAACATCTGAAATTTCTTTTCTCATGATTGATGAATGTAATGAGAATCTGGCTATCATATCATATGAGGATGACTTACCATATATTCAAACTACAAAAGATCAGAGCATACAAGATTACATTTCAGATTCTTCCTCATATGTCTCATGTTTTGAAATGTTATTTCAATAGGAGATCTGCTCATCTACTCGTTCAGAATTTTTTGAGGACCCGGAACATACTCTTTCTGAAGCACATGATGAAGGCAGATCAGAAATTGAAACAAAGGACACCTTGATCTTTCAGCAGGAGGTGGCAGTGGCAAATCTTCATGTTTTTCACGATCCTCTAGCAAGTTTGTTGCAACCAACAGTGACAGTGTTTATTGCGATGTTCAGTGATGAAGGAGATCATGGTCAACTATGTTTTTGGATGCCCAGTTACCAGTATCTATTGTTGATCATGAGATCTGATCAGGAGAATCAATCAAGAAGCCATCTTCTTGATTGGTTGCATTGGCATTATGATATAGTTTGATGGTAGGTTGTCTTGTAAGAAACATAGGCGGTTATGTACTGCCATCAAGTTTTAAATTTTAAGTTCAGGTATTGAGTTAGTTTGTTAGAGTCAAGTTTTTCCATCATTTCAATTTGTCATCGAGTCGGTTTGAGTCAAGTTTCAGTCACTTTTTAGTCAAGTTTTCATTCAATAAATGTGTCAAAGGTTTTGTGTTCTCCGTTCAAAATAATGACTCCATTGCCCAATGATTGTAAGGCACTGGTCTGCTCTCCCAGAGGTCTAAGGTTCTTGGCACCTCCAAGGAGCTACCATCCCCATTGGAGCCAATGTTAGTGTCAGTATTTCTAGCCTTCCTCCAGTGATCAAATATGCTCTTACAAAGTGATTTTGAAGTGTCAAGGTCAAATTTTGTCATTTCAGTGAGTCTTCAAGCAAAATTTGGTCACTAGGCATTAGGTCTAGGGTTTGCTTTCACACTTTTCAAAGTTGTCCAAATGTCAGTCCATGTCATCATTCAGCTGATCCTATCATCATTCAGAGGGTTGCTATCATCATATTAGGTCCCATTGGGTCATGTTACACCTTATTCATGCTTCAGTTGTGCCTAGGCAAGGTCATTTCCCTCTCCTAGGGTTTTGAAGGCAATTTCTCTTGGATGGTCAAATCACTGGCAAAACTTGTTTCCTGATGTTCATACACCTTCCCCTATCCTTAAATTACCTTATCAAACACTTCCCATCCCTTAGATCCGCCAAATTCCTCATTTTTGCACAAACCCTAGTTTCTAGCTACAACCTGGCAATTTTCTAGGTTGGTTTGTGTTTTGCCCTTTTGGACCCCTTCCCCTCACTCAATCTCTGATATTCCACTTTCCCCTACTTCCTAACATCCCTCCCTACTTCCAAAAATTTCCCCAAGAATTTAGAAGCCCCCTATTCCCTTCATTTCGCTCCATTTCGACAAAATTCCTTGTTTCACACATCGGGACAAGTCGCACTCAAATGATGTTCCAGAGCAATAAAAGATGAATTTTGGAAAACTGAGAGAGGTTTTTGTCCACAACATGCCAAGGAAGAAAAAAATCCTTCCCTTTTTGCACAGGTATCATGGTTTTAAAGAAATGTCAAAAATACCGGCGAGAACGAAGGTGCTCCAAGGACGGTTGGCCAAAGCACAAAAACGAAGGAAAACACCCGATATACTCCAAATTTTGGCCAAAGCCTCTTTTACTGAGCATGTTACTTTATTGGGGACTCCCAGCCCAAATTTCAAGAAATTTGGAGAAAATTTTGTCGTTTGTGAATTTTTTATGCCAAACACAGGTTTTTTCCCATTAACGGGTCTCACCCCCTGCGCGACCCTTCATCATGGCAACTCCATTTGAAAAAAACTCAGCATTTCCAGATTTTTCATGCAAAGTTACACATGCTCATGGATGGACTTGAGATTTGGTGAAGTTTTGGGCCTCCAGAAAGTAAAAAAACTAGCAAAAAATGACTTTCTGCCACGTTTTTGAACTGCAGAAAGCAGTCTTGGGAGATTTGATTTTTTACAGGGCAAATGAACTCCAAATTCAACAATTCTAGTTGGGTTGGAAATTAGACTCACAGACCTTTCCAACAAGCCTACTCGTTCTCAATTTGGACACCTGAAAGTGCTTCAAACATCGCTCCAAATGTGCACGACCCGTCAGGCAGTTTTTGCCAGATTGCATTGTACAGCCCAGAAAACGCAGTTTTGACCGAGTTTGACTTTTTGGGGTGGAAGATGATTATCTTTGATGTAATTATTGTAACTCTAAGACACTTTTACTCTTGTTTAACACTTCTAGAAGATTCATTCATGTAAAGGGTAAATATTTAATGAATGGATTGGTTTCCTAGTTTATAGAGGCAAGTTGTTTTGATTGCCTAGTTTGTAGTGCTTAGTTTAGAAGTGGTTGAAACAGCTCCTAGGATAGTGAGCTCGACCCATGGAGGCAGGGAAAGAGGTTAGATCATCTATATTATGTACTTTCTTGCTCATTTTCATGGTTGGACTCTTGAGGGAGAAGCTATCATTGTATTATTCATTGTATCTCTGCAATTTTTGGCTAAGGAAGACCAATGTTTTGTAGTCCTTTTTGGGATTCTTGTGGTTACATGTATTGGTGGTGTGTTTCTCTATGTACCTGTAAGTGTGTTATGTGAATCATTTCCTTTATTTTCCTTCTGCACATTAAGCAAACGAAGTGTTAAAGTAAGAATTCATGACTGTCATGCTCTGCTTTTAAGTTTGTTTAATTTCAATGTTTTCTACTGTTTAAGGAGAATTCAAAGTTATTGTTTGCTCTCCTTAGCTCCTCACCTGTCTTTCCCATCCATTCACCTCAATCTAAGGCATCAATACTGTATCCTATCTCACCCCAAAGAACCCCCTGCAGAAACTGTGTCCTATCCCCGCACCCAAAATTGCCACCCTCAATTTACCACCAAAAACCCTAAAAACCCCAAATCAACCTTTTTGATCAGTTTACTAGCCTAAAATCAGTGTTACCCTATTGGTCATCTCATCCATTGAAGATCTCACCGAGATAGACTGGAGAGAGCCCTCTCCAGCCTCGTAGGGCTAGCTACGAGGCTAAGTGGTTTGATGTTGCCTTGAGGTTTACCTTTCTCAGCCTGAGGTGAAATTTCAAGCGTTAACATGAACCATTCTAGGAAGCTAGGAAAAAGGGTAGGGGTATTCAACCAATGGCCACTCTATCCTCTTCCAATACATCCATCAAAGGTGAAATTGGAAATATGTTGGAAGATTTCAAGAGTGAAATGTTGCAAACCCTTGCCCTACAAATGGAACTATGCACATCAAGAGAAAGAAGGAGGAAGTCGAGAGAGCCTTGGCCATTTTTTGTCCCAAATGCACAAGGAGGCACCCTAGGAATGAATGTCCATTGAATTTGATTGAAATCTTCTCAGTCTGTGAAGAAAACCACTCCACAGACAAGTGCCCTTCTCTACCTGGACTAAAAGTTATGTATCAGGGAACTGAAGGGGCAAATGAACAACTCTGCTATATAAATCAAAGGATACCTCATGGGCCTCAGTCATACCAGTAGGGCATGCAAGGGTCATCCCATGCATATTACAACCCTAACTACCATTCCCTCTTGGGGGTCCCATCATCCCTCCTAGTCTACAACTCCTCCTTGGTCTTTTTCACCTCAGTAGCATTCCCAACCGACCAACCAATCATTTCAGCCATATACTCTGCCACCCCAGGTGTGGAGGATCCCATACAACAATACTCCAGTTTTAATGCCTTCACCTCCTACTAAACCATAGATTTTACACCCTGGTCCACCTAAACAACCTCAGATGCTTGCCTAGCGAAATGTGAACTTGAACAACAAACATGCACAACAAGTGTACAATGGAGAGACACCTATCCTACTTATGCTGTGGATATTTAGGGAATCAACATGAGATCTGGGAGAGTATGCCCAGACAACCAACCTCCACCTCCACTTAGGGAGAGTGAGGAGGAAAGAGAGGAAATCATGCCTAGAGTAAATCCGCCACCCTTTCTTGAGAGATTAACTCATCTAGTCTAGCCTACCCCAAAAGAGGATGAACTTTTGGGTGAATTGAAAAATATATGTGTCAAAATTCCACTTCTCCAAGCCATAAAGGATGTATCTATTTACAACAAATTGATTAATGAGAAGTGCTTCAAACATCCAGGGAGGTGAAAAAGAGACAACCCTACCATTAATGTCATTGGAAAACTGTTCCACTTAATGTCAGGGCAAGTAATTTGCCCAAAGTATTTGGACTCTGGAAACCCTATAGTAGATGTGTACATCAATGGAACCATTGTCCCACACACTTTGATTGATATTGGGGCTGCCATTAATTTAGTTACTAAGGACACCATGCTCAAGCTCAATCTCCAAGGTTCATTAAGAAAGACCACAATAGTCTTGCAACTTGCAGACCATTCCACAGTGACCCCTGAGGGGATTGTTGAGGATGTGATGGTCTCCATTGACTCTTGGGAGTACCTTGCAAACTTCCTAGTTCTCCAGCCTAAGGCCAAGCTTACTGGTTATCCTCTCATCCTTGGGAGGTCCTGGTTTGCCACTGCCGATGCCTACATTAGCTACAGGTTGGAAATATGACTATAAAAAATGGGCATATGTCCAAGTAGTTAGTCTTGTACCCTCCTGCTCAACCATCTCTAGAACATGACTTACCTTTATGGCTAGAAGAGGAGGAAGAAGATGAAATCTACTCAGCCCAACTCTATACCTTAGAAACAACCATGGGAGGAGGACAACCAGATGAAGATGATTTGATTGAACACATACTCCAAATTCCAACTCCCAACACCTTGTCCTTAGAGGAAGTAGTAAAGGAAACCAAGAGAAACCATCAGATTGATCTATTATTAGCTGATTCAAATGCTACTCATGTCAAAACCATAGAATTCATCCCTAAAAGAACTTTGAAGATCAAGCCATCTCTTTCTGTACACCAAGAAGAAAAGTTGTGCAACATGCGAAAGGAATATCTAGATGCATTTGCTTGGAGTTACAAGGAAATGTAGGGAGTGCAGCCATCAGTGTGTACTCACCACATTTATATCAAATAAGGTTGAAAACCAGTCCGACAACCCTAAAGGAGAATGAATCCATCTCTCAAGGATATAGTAAAAGAAGAACTGCAAAAGATGCTAGATGCAGGATTCATTTACCCTATCTCAGACAGTGAGTGGGTCTCTCCTTTGGTGTTGGTCCCAAAGAAAAATGGGAAGTGGATGATTTGTGTCGATTACAAAGAGTTAAACAAAGCAACAAAGAAGGACCATTTCCCTCTACCTTTCATTGACCAGGTGTTAGATGGCCTGGCGGGGAAGAAGTTTTTCTCTTTCCTAGATGGGTTTAGTGGGTACAATCAAATCCAGATCAGCCCAGAAGACTAGGATAAAACAAACTTCACTTTTCCTTGGGGTACTTTCACCTATAGGGTCCTTCCTTTTGGCCTATGCAATGCCCTTTCCACTTTCTAGAGAGGAGTCCTCAGTATCTTTGCCGAGCTAGTCCATGATGCAGTAGAAATTTATATGGATGATTTTACACCCTATGAGTGTGATTTCCAGGAGGTTCTGTCCAACTTAGGTAAGGTGCTGAACAAATGCATTGAAATGAACCTATCCCTTAGTCTCGCACATTGTGAGTTCTTGATGACTGCAGGGACTGTTCTAGGTCATTCAATGTACCAGAAAGGACTGCAGGTGGACCCAAATAAGATAACCATCACCCAAAGGGTCCCACCTCCACAAAAACAGAGAGATGTAAGAAGTTTTCTAGGTTTAGCTGGATACTATCGAAGATTTATAAAAGACTTCAGCAAGCTAGCTTCTCCTTTATTTGGGTTATTGGCCAAAGATTCTAAATTTTTATGGTCAAAAAGTTGTCAAGAGGCCCTGGATACCCTGAAGGACAAGTTGACCATTGCACCTATTCTCCAAAGCCCAAATTGGGCCCTTCCTTTCCATATACATGCTGATGCCTCTCACAAAGCCATATGAGTAGCTCTAGGCTAGATAAATGACAAGTTATCTTATGCCATTTACTTCACCAGTAAGAATTTGTCAAAGGCCGAATTGAACTACATAGTGAGTAGAAAGGAGCTCTTAGCTGTTGTGCATTCATTGAACAAATTTAGGAATTACATTACAGGTTACCAAATATTTGTACATATTGACAATGCTGCAATTAAATACTTGATGAATAAACCTGTTGTGAATGGCCAGATTATTAGATGGTTACTTTTATTACAATAGTTTGATCTAACTATTATTGATAAGTCTAGTAAGGAGAATGTTGTTGCATATTTTTATCCAGATTAACTTTTCCTGTAAGAGAAAAGGAATGGGTGATGATTAGTTACCAGATGAACACTTATTCACCATTTCAGTTCCGTCTCCATGGTTTGTTGACATAGAAAACTACTTGGTGTCTACACAGTTCCCACCATATTGGTCCTCCAAAGAGAAAAGCAAGATTGTGAGGAAGAGCGCCCCATTCGCTTGGATTGGGGGCAAACTCTTCAAACTAGGCCCAAATCAAATTCTAAGAAGATGTGTCAGGGAGGAGGAATTATTTGACATCCTTCTGACCTGTCATGATGGGTCTTATGGAGGTCACTTTGTAGCCAAGAGGACAACATTCAAGGTGCTACAAGCTGGGTATTATTGACCCACTCTTCATCAGGATGTGAGAAGGTATACAAGTTAGTGTGATTGGTGCCAAAGGATGGGAAAACCTACTCCAAGGGATGAAATGCCTTTGCAAACTCAAGTGACTTTCGAGCCATTTGGTAGGTGGGGCATGTATTTCATTGGACCCATTGACCCTCCATCTAGGTAAAAGCAGTACATCCTTGTGTGCACTGACTATTTAACTAAGTGGGCTGAAACCAAGGCAATCAAGGCAGCAACGGAGGAGAAAGTGGCCGAGTTCTTAAGGGAAAATGTATTTTATAAGTTTGGGTACCCTAGAGAACTGGTCAGTGATCAAGGTAGCCAGTTTACATCTCACATGATTGAACATTTTTTAATCCAGCACAATGTCAAACATAAAACATCCACTCCTTACCACCCACAAGCTAATGGGAAAGTGGAGGTGACCAACAGAGTGTTGGAGGGCATTCTAACTAAAGTGATTAGCAACAACAAAAAAGATTGGGCAGATATATTAGTTGAGGCCACTTGGTCCTACAATACCACCTGGAAGACCACCACTAGATTCACTCCCTATGAGTTGGTCTATAGGAAAAAGGCTCTATTTTCCATTGAATTTGAGTACAACACATTAAGAATAGTAGCACAACTAGATATAGATCTCACCAGTGCACAACAAGAGAGTTTGCTCCAACTAAATGGGTTAGATGAGTTTAGAATGAAGGCCCTCCTGCACATAGAGGTGACTCAAGTTCAAAGGAAGAAATTGATGAACAGAGTGAGGAATTGGAGGATGAAAAAGAAGAGAAAGAAAAGGATGAGAAGGAAAATGGAAAAGAGGAAACAAAATACAAGGAATAACAGAGGTCTACAATGCAAGGAAAAGAAGAGGAGGAATCACCAAGGGTATCTCTTGAACCCACTGAGAAGGAGGCAACAACTTCCCTCACTAACCTAAGTACCCCTATCAAGCAAAAAGGGAAGAGATAGAGACAAAATCCATTATACTTTAGGACAAGAAAAAGTACAAGGATCAGGCATGGAAAACCTCAAACAACCACTAGAGTTCCTATTTTCATTGAAGACTCGCCAAAACAACAAGAAAAGATAGCTCCTATTATGAAAAATCAAGGAGAAGGATCATCAGGACAAGCCTCTCCCAAATCTCCTATCACTTATGTTAGGAGGCCTGTCACCAGATCTGCCTCATCCAAGGAAAAGGTCTCCTACAGGAGACACAGAAGGACCTACAGGAAGCAGAGGCCATCCTACAGGAAACTCTGCTAAACCTACAAGAAAACTCAGAAAATGGACCAAGAAGGGATCATGAAGCAAGAAACAAAGAAGGAGGATCCAGAACTGAGGGAACCTAGTCCTCAACCCAACCTTGACTCTTACTACAAGTTCATTGAAGGGGGTAGGGTCATTCCACAAAAATTTTCCATCCCCTTATTCTTTGAGCTAGAGAAAGAAAGGGAAAGAACACATAGGTGGATGAAAATTGCCAAATCTAAAGGAGTGGAGGATATAGGCCACATGGAGGATAAAGTAAAGGAGATGGGCAGAGAACTGAGCAGCTTAAGGGACAGAGAGGCAATGATGAAATCTCAGTTGGAAGCAGAGAATTCATGGTTAAGGGGACAACTACAAGAAAGAGAAAGTCAATTGGCATCCATGGCCAGTCTATCCTTAGAGGCAATCTAATGCAGGATGCCAGAAAATTCCTATGCATTGTATCTTAAGGAACAATGGCTATAGTTCCAAATCAAGACTTTAGCAGGGAGAGGCACTATGCCCTTCCAAGACTATAGAAAATTCATTGATCTCTGTGATTAAAACACCTTGGAGGATAGAGCGAAAATGTCTGAGTTTTACCTACATAACTTGGCCTTGACAGATCTGAATGTGTGGGACCCTAATTCAAAAGTAGGGAACTTGAAATTGATGGCTTTAACATCATGGATGAATCATGAGGAGGCAAGAGCTGCAGAGATGAAGAAAGTAATGGCAAGAGAAGAGAAAAAACCCCTCATGATAAGAGCTGAGCAACCGAATCCAATGGCTATCATCAACACCCACAATCTGATTGAAAATGACCCTAAACTTGCACCTAGGTACCTTTCTTCCCAAGAGAAATCAATCACACACTTTGAGGACATGTTTAGGTTGTTAGGGGATGACAACGTGCAAGATTTCCAAAGGAGATGGAACACTTTTCCCTACAGTCTGAAAATTAGAGAGTACCATTCTCCTGAGAGAATGAGAGAAGCACTAAACAGAAAAACCATGTACAAGCAAGATCTCCAAAGACTCAAAGTCAATTGGATTGGCTTGAGACTCAGTCCACCACTGATCTTAGAAATTTTGGAAGGAAGGAAGGAAGAGGAAGAAAGAAAGAAATGGGAGGAGATAAAGAGGAAGGCAGGATTCTATGCACAGGAAGAGGAAACTACAACACAAGCATGGGATGTCAGGGAGGCCACTAGAGTAATGAAAGACATGGATATAGATAGAGTTTCTTAGAGGATGAGCAACACTTTCAGTAGGGGGTGATGATGATCCTTATCATTGGGTAACTATATGGACCTTAATACACATCCTAACTTATTTAAATCAACTCTTCTCATAATTTCTTACATATTTTGATTATATTTTGCTTAATGAGATGAGTAAAAGTGAGATATTATGCCTAGTGGACTAATGTGCATTGATTGTAGGTTTTTGAGAGAAAATCATGGAAATTTTGGCTAATTAAGGGAAGAAACTCGAATGAGACAAGGAGGAGAGATTGTAGGAGATAGATCCTCCTCATTTACTCCTCACTCATTCAAATATTCCTCCATCAAATCACACTAGCTCAGAGTTACAAGCAACCAAGTCATGAAGATCAAAAGGCAGCCGAGCTAGTGACAGTTAAAGAGCCAGTTCATCTTGAGTTTGGGAGCCGAGCCTCCCTATATTTAAGGAAGTCATTGGAGACTTCAGTTTTATAAATAAGGAGGCCTAGAGCCTCGTTAGGATTTGAATTTTTGATGTAAAATCACTAAGCATTTTTCGAGTTCAAGACTTGTGGAAGACATTATTATGTAATTTTCTGATTTGATAATGAGAATGAACATTTCCTTGATCTAGCACTGAGTTGACTTAGAGGGCTGAATCTCTTGGGTTAGGGCCCAACCCTAGAAACAAAGGCTCCTCTTCTTGTATTTGTATGCTTAGTTGATTTCATAGATTAATGGTTGAACTATGTTTAACATTATTTCATTACAAGTAGTTTTGGATTTGAATACTTTGCTTCCATTTGTGCATTGCTTCAGTAGTAGCTTAGGAAGATAAAGGAATATCAAAAGGATGTTAGTAGGTGGATTTGGCCTCACTCCTCCCTTTAGGGACCATGGTTTGAGGAAAGATCTCCTATGCAGCCCCAAAAAGATAGAATTCTGATTTCTCATGGAGTTTAGGGTTTTCTGTTACTTAGGCCAACATTTTACTAGTTTTCAAGAATATGATTTAATTTCCATTTATGATGTCTTCAACCTTGCATTATATCTCATAAATGTTTCACATTATTCTGCAAGTTTTACCATGCATAGGCAACTAGATAATAAAATTCTGCTTTTCCTTAGTTGATTGAAAAGATTTCTTATTTAACATGACTCATGGATAAAATTTCAATGATTGATGGAGTGCAGGAGTTTCAACAGTACAGAGAGATATCATGACCAGCAACCCCATCCTAATCTCATCCATTCATGGTTATCATTTTCTTTCACTAAATCCCTCACCAAATTCATCATTCCACAAGAATACTTCTTCAAGCTTGTTGAGCAAATCCAACCATCTCACAACTCTGTTTTGAGCTCTAAAGGAGTCCTAGGCACTCCCTTGCCTCATTTCACCCACCATTCACCTTCCCTAAGCCTTACATCACCTTCCAAATCCCTCCTCTTTCTCTCGGTTGTATCCTGTAGGAATACAGGGGATCCTGTAGGAGCATTAGGACATCCTGTAGGACACATTAGGACATCCTGTAGGTTGACTTGTAGTGGCTTGTTTTGAGGCCGAATTGTGGAAAAAGCCCCTAGGAAGATAGGAGAAGACCCCTACTTTCCTCCCAAACCATCTAACCATTCACCATCATCCCTAATCCACCTGCCACACCACCAAGAGAAGTTAGCATTCACATTTTCACACAAAAAAGACAAAAAGGAAAAAATAGTTATTTTGTTCATTTACATGCATAACAATAGAATGTTTGGATGTTTCAAATTGCATGCCTAGGACAATAGAATTGCACATATGTTAACTTAGCATTCTTTTGAAGTAAAGCCTCTTAGTAGTTAGTTAGATGAATGGTGGGTTTAACATTTGATTTCAGTCTTTTCATTTCTATAGTAGAAAAGATTTCCTTTAGTGCAAATTTTCCTTTTTTCTCATTGGTAATCAAGCTTCTTCTGAATCAATAGAAGTCTGGTTTGAAAAACCATAAGTGGTCTATCTCCAAATTAGCAGTGAGAAAGAGTGGACCCATCACATCTACATGTGTATACAACATTGTCACCTCCAAGTTTGTATGAACCCCGTGTTGATAAATTAAAGTTGGTAGCCCTAGGAGTTGCAACATTCTTGCTACAATACTGGTTCTCATCAATCTCATAATCATATCCCAACATCTTGGTTATCCATTTATGTTTATGTAGTGAAAAAAATCATTGTCAAGGAATTACATTAGAATATGATGGTAAAACCTTATCAAATGGATCCCTATGAGATATGGTCACCAAGTCTCCATTTCACGAAGGATAGCCATGATTTCCTTATTATATTTGGATTTTCCCAAATTGAAATCACACAATTACTTACTAGTGAATGCTAAGGGCCATACTTGTATGAATTACTGCCACTAGACCTCATCCTGAGGACTCAAATTCCAAGACAAAGTTCTTATTAAAGTTAGGTACTGCTAATACTATAGTAGTGCACATGGCTTCCTTTAAAGAAATGAATGCTTGTGTGGCTTCCTCACTAAAAAAAATGCATTCTTTTTGAGGAGTGAGTTTATGGTAGTTGCAAATTGTCCATAAATTTTGACAAATTTCTTGTAGTAGCCTCTAATTCCTAAGAATCCCCTTAAGATATTCAATGTTTTTGGTCATGGCCAATCCTTCATATCCTCCACTTTATAGGGACCAAATCATACTCCTTGAATTATAATGTGACCTAAATATTCAGCCTCAGATGCCCCATAGAATATTTGGATTTCTTCACAGATAACTAATTATATCTTAAAAGTTGAAAGCACTTATCAACATGTTCTATGTGTTATTACCATGATTTACTATGGATCAAGATATAATCAAAGAATACTAGCACAAACTTGCGTAGGAGGGTTTAAAAGTTTTGTTCATAAGGCTCCAGAAAGTGGATGGAACATTACAAAGATATAAAGGCATCACTAGAAACCCATAATGACCTTCATGTTTCCTAAAGTTGTCTTTGGGATGTCTATGTATTTCATCCTAATTTGGTGGTATCCTGAATATAGATCAATCTTAGTGAATTTTTTTTCTCCATGAAGATCATCAAAGAGATCATTAATAATTAGGATGGGAAATTTTTCCTTGATTGTCAATTTATTGAGAGCCCTAAAATCAGGACACATGCACGAAGTTCCTTCCTTATTTAAAAACATGACTACTGGTGATGAATAAGAGATTGTACTAAGACATATAACCCCTACATCTAATAATTTATGAATGATATTTTTTATTTCATTCTTTTGTGCAGAAGGGTGTCAATAAGGATTTACATTTAGTGGTTGAATGCATGGAATTAAGAGAATTCCATGGTCATGCTCTCCTCGAGAAGAGGCTAAACCTTTTGGTGTCTTAAAAAATTGATTATGTTTGTTAAGGATAAGCTAAAATATAGATGGATTTTTGGTGTCATATTATCCATTGCTCGTATGGCATTAAATTGAGAAATAATGCCATAGTATCCTTTATTTAACAACTTCTCCATATGATGAGAGCTAATTATTTTATGGGAGATTTCCTGCAACCCTTGAAGGGTGTGTACATGTTCCTCTTTAGTGAAACTCATATAGAGTTCTTTGAAATCCATTGTAACTAGTCCCAATGTGCATATCCATTATTTCCCTAATACTATATTACAACGACCCATATTAATGGAAAACAAATTGGTTTTGATTTGATAATATCCCATTTTGGATTTTGACATCTTCACATCTACCACCATTATTCATCATACCTCCATTGGTGATCACAATTTTAAATTTGTGCACTAGGTTTACAAAACAATGGGTTTCTTTTGCAACTCTCTTATGAGTGAAATTGTAAGTATTTCCATCATTGACTAGGACTATAAATTTCCAGTGCTTGATGTAACCTATAAGTTTCAATGTTTTTGGATTTGAAATTCCTGATAATACATGTAGGGAGATTAGGGGTTCTTTAGGAGGAAATTATGGTTTAATATATTTCTAATTTTGAGTGTTAGTGTCCAACTTGAAGTGCCATATTCTCTTCAATCTTATGTATTTCATCAAGGAATGTGTAGTCATATTAGTTTGGAACAATTTTTTATTCTTTACATCTATGAATTGGAGAACATTTTTCATTACAATCGTAGCAGATTCCATGTCTTTAGTCATCTTCCATTTTTTCTGGAGACAACATTTGTACCTTCAAGTGATGAGTAGGAATTATGCTTAGTGAGTTACCTTGGGGTGGATGAATACAAGGAAGGAATGTTGGTAATTTTATTTGTGCATTGATCACCATTTTGGCTTATAGGGCCCTCTCAGTTACCTCTAACCATGTAGTAGGACACTGCATTCTGACTTGAGCTCAAATATTCTCCTTGAGGCTACTAATGAAACATTCTTTATAGAAGAAATCTATTAAGTTCGCTCTATAGATCCATAATTGCACCAATGCTTCTCTAAAGTCATTGACTAAGCTAATTTGGTGTAACTTGGTAACTCACCCCAGATAATGAGTATTTCTCTCAAAATATAAATAGACAATTTTAACAAATTGCCTCCATGTAATGTATCCTAAATATATATATTTATGCCATTCCCATAATTTCCATAATTCTTTATTTAAATATAGGAACTCCACCTTGAGTTTCATCATGCCATTAATAATATCTTGGAGGGAGAAGCAAAACACCATAATTCATTTCATATGACACTCATTCATATAATATTTTTTTAATTAATGAATTTAAATAAAAAAGGAAAAAAATGCATAGTTACTTTAGAAATAAATCTAAACCTTTGATTTGTGTATACTACTAATAAAATTCTAGAATATTCTATGGAGGTTAAATCCCTATCATCCACCTAATAATTATTGATAATTAAATTAAAATTATGGAAGTCCAATTACAAAATAGACATGCCTATCAACATAATTAACTTAAAATTCTAGAAGCTCAATTCCAAAATAGACATGCCTATCGACATAATTAAATTAATTAAATTTTTTAATTTTAAGATGATGATGGTGATGATTATTAATGTCAAATAATATATGTATGGTTTATTAGATGTTAATAAAGTAAGAGATTAATCACAATCCTTTAACATTCTATTTCTATGCTCAAAAAGAAGAAAGAGAAGTGTTCCCAAATCACCATACTTTTGCTAAGTTAAAAGGTCAAGAAAATTGGTAGTATGACAAATATTTTCAAAATTAGATCGAATGTGAGTATAAGATGGAAAACCTAAGAGATATTGATTTTCATCTTCAACCTTAGAATCACACATGTGCCAAATGTTTTCATCCCACAACATTTTTGGATTTGACCAACATTTGATTTTATTACGAAACTCATAAGAATAAGTTCTAATCTTGGCAATGTTCATGTTCTTCTTAACTTGAGTTATTAAAGAGAGATAATTTTTATTTTCGAGATTGGGTTTGATCACCTTTTTATAATATCATTGTTTCCTTTTTCCCTCCAACTTAGTATCTCCCCATAGTTTCTCCTTAAATGTGGAAGTAATAATATTTTTAATATTATCTAGATTCTAGAATATGATCTCCTCCTTTATATGCTAACGACCCAACTAAGACTGCGAATCATTATGACACCCTATTTTCAACCAAAGGTTTTTGTTTTTGCTAGAGTTAGAAGCAATTTTAGAAAACATCTTGACGTCCATGTTGTATAAATTCTTCTTATACATAAGATACCTAATCATAGTCATGCTTTCAATAGAGGATAAATGATAAGATGATCTTGAAAAATCTAGAATATATAGATATATCCAATACCTTATTTTGGTAAATTTAAATAAAAATAATCACATCTTTCTCGCTCTTGTTAAATTTTAATAGGGAACAAAAACTCACAATTTTAATATATCAACCAATTCTTTTTATCATATTCATGTTACATGTATATGGCTTTTTAAGTATTGTTTAAATTTCCATCATTTTGGAATTGGAAATTGGGTTGGTCTCATACTCTAATGACATGGGGTCCATTTCAACTGCTATCGCTATAATCTGCAGGTGATCCATAAGACCCCAAACATGAGGTCTTGGATAAGCATCTAGTGGATTTCAACATGGGACCTTATACTAAAATTTACTTTGCATTTTCACTTGTTTGCCAAGTGAACTCCTCCAAAAGACATCCATCATATTCATATTACATGTGTATAGTTTTTTAATTAATGTTTTTAAATAATATAAGTAAACTTTATTGTAATATTTTAACTAAATTGTTATGTAAAAAATTATTTTATCAAATTTAAATCATTATCATATCCATACTCACATGACACGGGGTCCATTCTGACCACTACCACTATAACCCCTAGGTGATCCATATAACCCCAACATACGGTCACAAATAAGCATCTAGAGATTTGAACATAAAACCTTGTACTTAAATTTACTTTATACTTTCAAAAACTGACTAAAAAAACTCCCCTAAAGAATTCCATCATATTCATATTAAATACGTATACGTATAGTTTTTTAATTAATATTTTTAAACAATATAAATAAATAAGATTATAGTATTTTAACTAAATTGTGATGTATAGTTTTTTAAATTAATATTTTAAATAATATAAGTAAATAAAATTGTAATATTTTCACTAAATTATTGTGCAAAGATTTATTTTATCGAATTTAAATCATTATCTCGAGTCTATGTCAACATCAATCAATGACTAATTACAAACGTTTGAATTTTTAAAATAAATTATTAAATTAATAAAAAAATTTCGTTTATATATATATGACACAAAATAATTGATGTTTAATTCTTCAATACTGTATTTTGAGAAATCAAAAGAACATGAAATCATCTTGCTCGCTCTTGCTTAATATTTTAGGGGAATAAAAACACAATTTTAATATGTCAATCAACTCTTTATAAATTATTAAATTAATTAAAATTTTAATTTTTAAAATAATTAATTAAAATATTTATTTACGCATAAAATTTGGAAAAAAAAAATTAGCGAAAGCTTTATAACAGTTATTTATTAAATTAATAAAAAATTTAAATTTTAAAATAATTATATATATATATATATATATATATATGAATGATTATTAAAGTTTTAATAATTTTATTTTGAAAAATGAAGAAAATAAAATATTAAAATGATGGTTGAAATATGACTGGGCCCACCATTAAAGAAACCAAACTATGCACATAATTTCAATGTCATTAAGGGCTAAACAAAAAGTTTACTAAGAGTGTACCATAAGGCTGGCAAGCTTTCTTGAAATACATGGCCATTAGGGCTATACTTCAACAGGAAAAAAAAGAAAAAAGACTAGGATGAAGCAGTGAAAAACCAAATGACATAATGAACTTTCAAGATTTCCTAAGATCCGAAGCTTCAACATAGATATGATCCTTGTTACCTCCTAGAAGAACAACCTAGGTCAAGGGATAGGTCGAGGTGGCTTTCAATTTTCCCAAGTATGTTGTCCATGGAGCGAACTAACATATGCAAATCATCTAATTGGAGGAGAATCTCTTCTCTGGTAGTGTTTCCTTCTGCTAGCATGTAGCCCAACAATAGTTTCATATTCCAGTAAAGATCTACTATGTGCATATAATGATTGAGATGACACTAAGAGTGGGTCATGTCCAAAACCCATCTAATTACTTCCACAAGTGCCTCAGATTCAATTATGCATTGTTTCTCATTTGTTATGTCACACTCTTCTTGGGTGATTTCCTCTTGAATGATTCACAGAGTGAATTCATGATAATGGGTAGTTGAGCTCTCATCTCGATGGTGGCCTCTGAAACTTCCAATTTCTTTATAATAAGCTCCACCACGATGTACACATGCTCTCTTCCTCGATATGATGGCCACTGGTGAGGGAGTCTGTGTGCAATCATAAAGGAGGGGTTGTGAAGAACTGGTTTTCCACAAAGACAGGTTTTTTGGGAGTGGATAGAAAAAGTGGAAGAGGAGGACAAGACCAAAAGGTAAGATGGTGCATTAGTGGAGGGGAGGAGGTGTTAGATTGAGAAAAGCCAGCGAGGAAGGAACTAGAGAAAATTCGGGCAAGGACAAGGAAAATGCTAGAGAAAGGGCCTTAATAGACTAGGGGGTGGCATCTACACCGCATTACCTACAAGGAGGACCAATGCTTTTGTCGAGAAGGATGAGTTGTGACAAAGAGAAAAGCTTGTATCAAACAAAATAATAGACTTGTTCCATCTAAATACCTGTAACTGGGCTGGAGACACCAAGCATGTTTCTGATACCATAAACGAAAATGTACAAAAAATTATTGCAGGAAAATTGTGATCTACTTTCCTCACGTGCAAGAAGATGGGTTTGCATGCCATAATAATTATTCACCTCTCAGAATGACCATTGTGTAGAATGAGAGTTGGATCACATACAGTGCCAAGAAACCAAGTAAAAGGGGAGTTAACTAACTGATAACACTATAGATGCCAAGAGAGGTCTTTTATTAAATCATACCCAAGCGACATGATCGATAGATTCAAGGCGGAATAATTGTTCATTGAAATGCAATTGCGATGGGATAAGCATTGATAACTCAGGGAGGGGAAGGATGGTGTCACATCTCCCTTCTCTTGTTGTTGTCAAGGTAGTGACAACATGCTTCCATATATATCATGTTGATCACTACATCTTGAAACCTAATTACAATTAGTTAAAACAAAATAGTTATTAATGTTTTCAAAATAATATTCTACTTTTTAGTAATTTAAACCATTTCATTAAAAATTATACATAATAAATTTAAAATGTCATTAACCTATATTTGATTAATAATAATATATTAAATAATAAATTTATATAATTTAATAATCATAAAATTATTCATATTTAAAATATCAAATTTTAACCATATCAATAAATAAATAAATAAATAAATTTAAATTTAAATTTTTTATTTTTATTTTTCATTTTCATAAATACATATTAAATATGCAATATTTAATAAATAATTTATAAATTATAAGTATAAAATTTAAATCTCATATAATAAAAATAAATATGTAAATTTTACATTAAAAATTACACCATAAAAATAAATAAATAAATAAATATATATATATATATATACATATATATATATATATAAAATTATAATTTTTAATAATTTATAAATTATAAGTATAAAATTTAAACTTCATATAATAAAAATAAACATACAAAATTTTACATCAAAATATATATTGCAACATAAAAATTAAATCTCATATATATATAGATATAAATATAAAATAAACCTAAACACAACTTATGCAATACAAATAATACATCAAGAATCTTTTGATTAACTAATATACATATAATATTGGATGCAAATCACATGCCATATGTACACCCCTTATATATGTCACATCCCATCGCATCATCCTATATATGTGAAGAGAGCGTATGAATTGTAAATATAATTTAAATATTATAATTTTTTCCAATTTTTAACCTTTAAGATCTTTAAATATGTTAAAATATTAGGTTAATGTCATAACAAATATTATTATAAAGTCCATGCGTGGATATCTTTTCATATGTGAAGAGAGCATATGAATTGTAAATATAATTTAAATATTATAATTTTTTCCAATCTTTAACATTTAAGATCTTTAAATATGTTAAAATATTAGGTTAAAGTCATAACAAATATTATTATAAAGTCCATGCGTGGATATCTTTTCATAATAACGTGGGAGAACATTCATATTGAAAATGATATATTTTTTAAAATTATATTATTAAATATTAAAATGAGAATATTCACATCGAAATTGATATAAATTTTTAAATTATAAGATGAGAATATTTACATTGAAAATGATTTTTTTTAATTATATTATTAAATATTAAGATTATATATAAAAGCAAAACTTATGAATATATATTTTTGGTTAGGTATTTGATAATGATTAGACTAGTGGTTGAGGTCACTTCCTCATTAAGTTTTTATATTTTATTTTTGTGGATTCACTTTTTTAATGGTTGGTTTATAGTTTAAGAAGTATGTCATAAAAGTCATAGTATTTGTAGGTCAAGTTCATATCAGTTTACAGTTTTTTTTTTTCCTTCCATTTCAAAAGTTTTTATTTTTATTTTTTCTTATCCTTGATTTTTGGTTTTTAGAGTATTTTAGTGTATTTTGTTTACTTCTTTATTTCCCCTAACTTGTCTTTAAAGCTTTCTCTAATTGTTATTTTGAGTTTTTCTTTTTCAATTCTCTCTTTCCCTGTGTCTTAATCTTGTCTTTTTTTATATTTTAGAGAAATTCTAGGGAATATGAGAGGCAAATTCTCTTCATCCATGTGTTTTTATTTGGTATTTTGTCATTCCCTTCCTATATCCCCTGTCATGACTTAGTTTAGTTTATTGGATTGGAAGCACTCTCTTTCTCTCTAGGATACACTTTACTTGGTTTGTTAATCATCCCTAGAAGGCATGGTTCAAGTGGAAGGAGTAGGTGCAACTCCAAACCTCCCCCAATTTCTTGTGCTCATGTAGTAGTAGAAAAATCTACTGAAATTTATTATAAGAACACTCCCTCTCATGACAGATGGGAAATTGAAGAGGCTGAACAAGGTGATAGAATTGATCGTGATTTCATTTGGGACACCGAGGCTGAGGAAAAAATTGCACATTGGATCTCGAATACAGGTAATACAAGGATAAGACAAACCCAATATATATAAACTGTGAACATATACTAGAGCATGAAAACTATCATGGGAAGAGTCATGGTTGAGGAATCATAGGAACAACAAGAGACTTTTGGATTAGACAATATTTGTGCTAGCTAAGAAGCTAGCCAATATAGAGATTGTTGGTCCTAAAGATGAAGAGGGTCCACTTGAGACCATTTAGGTGGATTCCCCAGGTTCTTAGTTTCTATTTTAATGTATGTCATCGAGTTATCAGTTTTAGTCTTGTCATATATTTTGTCATAAGAAGATTTAAGTTGGATTATAAGGTATTTGTGCTAGTTAAGAAGCTAGTCAATATAGAGATTATTGGTTCTAAATATGAAAAGGATCCACCTCGAACCATTTAGGTGGATTCCCCAAATACTTAGTTTGTTTTCATATATGTCATCTAGCTATCAGTTTTAGCCTTGTCATATATTTTGTCATAAAACACTTTACATTGTCAAACACAAACCATAAGTGCGAAAACAATAAACCCAAATAATAAACCCATAACTACATTTTAATTATTTCATATAAAAATTTAATTGATAATTTAAAATAAATATTTTTATTCACTAAAAATTAAGAAATTTAAATTTGACTTCAAATTAAAATTTTAAATATAAATAGTAAATTTTAAAACTATTTATATTTATATTTATATATATTTATATTTAAAATTTTAATTTCTAAAATTTAATAAAACTAAAATATTCCAATTTTATTAATTTTTCCATAAATGCATATCACATATAAATATAAAATTTTTGATGACTATACATCAAGAATATACTTGAATTTTATGTTTCCAAGGAATTTATATATATGTGAGAGGGAAGTGTTTATATATATCGGATGATATTAAAATTAAATGAATATTTTTTTAATCATTAAATTGTGTGATTATTTTTAAATTTGAAAAATAAATTACAAAATATTTATATATAATATTGGCAGAGGAGAAATGCAGATATAGGAAAGACAAATAAAAAACTTTGTAAATTTTTTTCATCCTTGATTATGATTTATAAAAATATATATGAAAAATGTGTATATGCAAAAGAGAATATTAAAATTAATTTTTTGTTTATGAAAATTAAATTAATTTGTTATTAATTTAATTGAATTTTAATTTAATTTTTATGTTATCCTTTTTTATATATAAATACCATGTCATGCTATGTTTATATATCAATAAAATATTAGATGTAAGATACTTTTGTTTGTTTGTGTTTTTTTTAATAAAAAGGATAATAAATTCTAAATTAACTAAAAAAAATAAATGGGTGTGTTGTTAATGTCAAGTTAAGGAAATAAATTTTGAATTAATTGCCCATACATATATAAAAATAAACTTATATAAACAATAGTGACTTTTGGTTTCATTTTCTAAATTGAGTTTTTATTTTAACTATTCTTATTTACTTATATTTACATATTTATAAGTTATTGACACAATGCTAAAGGAATAGGTGTCTAATATTCCCCCTTAATCCCAAGGTGTGTTTGTGAGTCCAACTGTCATTCTGAATTTTTTGAAACTTTTCTCTTCTCATTACTTTGGTGAAGATGTTTGTAATTTTCTCATTTGTGGAACAATGTCTTAAATGAATAGTATTGTCCTCTACATGAAATTGAATCAAATGATACTTTGTGTTGATATGTTTGGTTCGATCATGGAAATTGAGATTCTTGGCCAACTCAATTGCAGAAGTATTGTAAATCAAAAGGGGAGTAGAGTCCACTTGTTTCTCTTGCATGTCTTCAAGAATTTTCCCGAGACACAAAATCTCCTTTGTTGCTTTTGAAGTTACCATATGCCTTTGTTGTGAAATATGTTGGAATTGATTATTTGCATGACCTCCAAGAGATAAGTCTTGGTCCAAAACTCATAAGATAGCCTAAAGTAGACACTTCATTTTCCTTACCTTCATCAAATTCTGAATCAAAATATCCAATCAAGCCAAAGTCATCCACCTATGAATATTTGGGTCCAAAGTCTTGAGTTCCTTTTAAGTACTTTTATATGAATCTGGAAAGAATTCCAACAAAAAATTAAAAATTTGGTTTGGTAGTGGTGAGATAGATAAGTCTTCCCAAAAGTTGTCTATACTTAATTTCATTAGAAACCATGACAATATTGAGAGGGCGGTGAATCAATATTATATAAATTTTAACAACTACTTATTCAATGAAACACATTTAATAACATAATAGTACACACACCACATAAGGCACTAAACAAATGATATTTATGTGGAAACCCATATGGGAGAAAACCACAGATATTATTTTAATTTTAACGTAAGCACCAAATCCAATTTACATTGGATTTTGTAGGCACGAACCTATAAGAGACATCAAACTCATTTTCTTTTGCAAGCACCCACTTGTTAGAAGCACCAACTCCCATTGTTTGCAAGCATCCACTTGTTAGAAGCGCTAAGACCCGTTGTCTGCAATAACCAATCTATAGAGGCACAAATTCTCTCATCTTTACAAGCACCAACCTGAAGGAGACTTCAATCCCCTAATCTACAAGCACAAACCTTCTCTACCTAATAGATCCCTCTTTCATCACATTTTCAAATTTAGACCTACAAGAATTTAAAAAAAAAAATTCTCATATAACTTCTTGCTTGCTTCTCTACCTTGGTCTTTCTCAAGGTTTCTTCTTCTCCTCCTCAAATCTATTCTAGTCCTCAGTTCTTTACTAGCTCTTTTAGATATGAACTTTGCTGAATTTGTAGAGATCCCATACACCAATTCTATATCCATCTTTTGTAGTTACACTTCACGTATGCACTGCATTTTTGTAATGTTCTAACTAGAGAAATATAGTGAAATATCACAACATGAATTAGCTACAACAAACAAATAAACATTCAATCTAAAAACTCCACAAAAACAACAAGTTTAGGACACTGTTGAGCAGAAATAATGAAGTTGAGCCATTTATTATATATCCAATGATAAGACGAGTACAAATATAGTGGAATGTCTGCACCTGGTCTTGCTTAAGAAAGCACACAAAAGCTAGGCGAGAATGAAGAAAACTCCACACTGAAATGACTCACTGGATGCATGATCTGCCTAGAAATTTAATGTTGCTGCTGTTGGAGGTAAAATGGTTTTTGAAGCCTCAAATTTGCTCCAAAAATTCTAAAAAATTAGGACAATGATCTCCAACTCGGGAGCAACAAAACCTTGAAATATTTTGGGCTAATTCCAACCTCCCGAAATTACCCAAAAATCAAGTGAAATTACCCAATGCCCAACTCTGTGTCCCACCAGAAAATCTACAATTGCTCCACCAAAAGTCCTCCACAAAAATAACTAACAAATCACTGAAAGATGGTGTTAAAAAGATAGAGTGAAATTCTAGTTATTTCCCTACACAAGATTGCAGCAAATGCTCTAGCAAAAATGACCTGCCTATTGTTGAGATGCAATAGCTCACAAAATGCAAGAAAAGAAATATCCAATCAGCTCCAAGTTTTCTCTCCTAGGATGACACTCTAAGTTCACCGAAAGAGAGTTTGGATTCTCTGCTTGGAAATCCTAGTGCTAAACAACACTAGTTGAATTAGCTCAATAGCTTAAGCAAACCTCCAATTTAGAAATGAAATGCCAAAACTAGAATGATCAAAATGAGGCCCTGACCTTTCTTTTCTTTCTTCTTTCACTTCCTCATACCATGGTTCGATTTTTACCATACCATGGTTTTATCCTTCTCATGGTTTGGTTTCCATGCTTGGTAACTCCACAAGTTTACTTTAATTTTTCTTCTTTTCCCTAAGTCTCAACCATTGCCTTTTATCCAAATTTATTAAATATATCCACAACTTATTTCTCCTAATTTCATTTAGCATGTGTGTATATATATTGCCAAAATTGAAAAATTGGGATATTCCATGTCAAAATTTTAATTGGGGATATGGCGGTCCTACCCTCCCAAATGTTGCTTATCCTCAAGCAACTGTAACGTTGGATGCTGCAAAAAAATTCCCCTTCCCAAGTGGCATCTTCTTCAGGTAAATCCTTCCACTTGACAAGGAATTCTTAAATGGTCATGTTCCTCAGCTTCCTTTCCCTCTCCTGTAATATGGCCTTTGGTGCCAAAATTAAATTCCCCTCATCATCTAATGGTGGTAACTCACTGGCAGTCATTACTGATTATCCCAAGGCCTTTTTCAGGCAAGAGATATGGAATACATCATGCACCCTTGTTTTGGGCAAATTTAGTGTTTCTACAAACACCTAACCTCTAGACTTAGTAGCTAGTCTAGAAGCAACATACAAAGTAATTCACTACCTTTTCTTTAATCAACAAATAAGAGAAGCAGGAAGAGAAACCAACTTGTAGATTTCGCTTGCTCCCTCTCTCCTTTGACCAATTCTGCCACTCCTTCTCGTACTTAATTCATTTGGAAAGTACCTGTACACAAGATGAGACAAAAACCAATCAAAGCATACAATGAAGATATGTTAATCAAACATATCATAGAATCTAGAATACGATTCACATATAAGAACATGAATGGAAAAATATTCAAATTATTTATTGATAAAAGGAAAGATTACAACCCATGAATGTTCATGCTCGATTCAGTGTCTTCCTTCCAGTTCAATCCCTTCTCTCCTCATGAAGAAACAATTCGACATCATTACAATACTCTTACTAATCTCATTCAAACAACATCTCCTTAGCTCAAGAAATTCCAACCTAGCCCAGCCTTTGAATGCTTGATCAATTTATAGCTGAATGGAGGAGGTTAAGCCATTAATGGCCTTCATGAATGCTTTGCCAAATTTGGGAGGTGGTTCCATGGAGGAAGAGATAATGGATTGAGGTTCATTAATCTTCTTCCTCATCCAAATGCAAGCACAACCAGCCTGGAAACTTCCAGAAGTATCCATTGGATGAGGAATCCAATGGATTCATTTAAAAAATTAGTTGAAACTCGCTCAGCGCAGGTGAAACAAAGGCTAAGTGTGCTGCAACACACCTAGTCAGTGCAGTTCCTGCATTGCAATGCAACCTGATAGAAGACTACTTGTGTTGATCACCTTAGGGGCATGTTTTGGATGAATGGTGTCTTGGAAACTCTTGCGAGGTAAGCATGATGTAGGTTGACCTCATTAGGGAATGAAAACTACTGAATTAGGGATGGATAAACCTTAATAGTACTGATCCAGAAGCCGGGGTTGATGTGCCCAAATTGACCTATAACAACCTTGCTTCCTGGTGGAAGCTCCAGCTCATAAGCTACCTCTCCCACTCATCGGATCACCCTATATGGCCCATAAAAACAAGTTTGAAGCTTTTCATCTCTCTTTTTCTTCAATGTGGATTTCTTGTATGGTTGTAATCTTATGAAAACCAAATCTCCCACCTAAAAATGTCGCTCTACTTTGCCTCTATCTTCATATAAATTCTATTGGTTTTGTGCCGTCTGAAAGTTATCCTTCAATGCTTTAAGGATATCTTGTCTCTCTTGTATCCAATCTTTGGCTTTTACTCAACAACAACCTCAACAATATCAACAACCATTTGCTCAATGATATCCCCAACAATATTAGTCACAATACTCTCAACCATATCCACAACAATACCCTCAGCAACCAGTAGCTTATCAACAGCAGAATCCTCAACAAACATTACCTGCTCCTCCACAAATAAATCCACCTCAGCTACAACTACCATCCAACCAACCTCCTAGACCCACACAGCTACCAGCTCAACCCATAGCTAACCCAAACAACTGAATAGATAGACCAACTTACAATGTAGATGAGGGACCATTGTACCCAACTCTGCCACTGCAAAACATTGAACTAAGGTCAGGTCGAACTCTCCATAAAGAACCTCCACCCAATCAAACACAGTCACAAAAAGAGAATCAAAATGATGAAGAAGAAACCCAACCATGTAGCAAACAAACTTACCCAACAGAAAAAAATCTAGAATAGGGTCAACAAATCAAAACACTACAACCACCTCCATTTCTGGAACGATTACTTCAACCAAAATTACCCACATCATTGCCACAATTTGATGTTCTTGATGAATTGAAAAATGTGTATGTCAAAATGCCATTACTCCAGGCAATCAAGGATATTCCGATTTATACCAAAACCATTAAAGAGCTCTGTTTCAAAAAGATTGCAAAGAAAAGATTTGATCCACAAACAATATATGTCATTGGAAATTTAGCTGGCTTGATGTCAAATGTCATTTCCATGGAAAAATATGTTGACCCAGGCATACCTAGAGTAACAACAATTATCAACAAAATTTCAATTCCAAACACTTTGATTGATTTAGGAGCTACAATAAATGTCATGACATTGGACACAATGAAAACTTTGCAACTAACAAATTTACAGTCAACCCCAATTGTTTTGGAATTAGCAGATCGCTCTAAAGTCATTCCTGAGGGGGTACTAGAAGATATAATTGTTTCACTGGACTCTTGGGAGTATCCAGTTGATTTCTTAGTACTCCAGCCAAAATCAAACTTAGGAGGACATCCACTCATACTTGGCAGACCATGGTTGGCAACTGCTGATGCATTCATTGGATGTAGATATGGTAACATGATCATTTCTATAGGTACATAGAGAAAAAATTACCTTGTACCAATCAGCACAAGCCCTAATAGTAACACAAAACTTATGGCTTGATGACAAGTACAATGATCACGAAGAAATATACTATGTTCTAAGCATCAATCAAATGTATGATATTGAGGAGAACAATAATGAAGATTTAGTGGAAATGTTTATCTTCCAACCTAATGTTTCAAAAGAATTAAGAAATGAACAATACACTACTGTAGATTACATTTTGGCACAAAGCTTTCAGGAAACTTGCACTATGTACTCTCCAAAAGCAACATTTGATTTAACGAGCCGAACAAAACAAGCGCTCGATCTTTTTGTGTAATAATCCCTCAGGTCCAAAAAGATTAAAATTTAGAGGAGAGATAGCACTTCCGGTCCCTTTAACGAGCTGGAGAGGCCAATGGCTCGGCAATCTTTTCATATTTTACGAGTCAGTTGAAAAGAGCTTAAAGGAGACTCGTCTTTTGAGGAACGAGTGATAAAATTGGGTCGCAATTGATTCCAGGTAAGGTTTGGAATTTTCCAATCACGGCAGTGTTACAAGGATGGCTAGTGAGATCACTCTTAGCAGCTGTTCCTCAAAAGGGGTAAACAATCAAATGGAGGTGAATGATCGACCAATACGGAGTGGAGGTGATGACGAGAGCACGACCAAGGCTTTTAAAGGCTGAAGTACTACATTCACAATGGTTATTTACCGGGAAATAGTTCATTTTTTAATGAGCTTAAACAACGGGGGGAAAATTTGGTCATGGCTTATGTTTATTTTTTAACGAGCTTGAACTATGCGTTAAAACTGCTCGATGCAACGGTCATTTATTGACTTTACCATAAATAGCTTTGTTCTTTCAAATATTGTACTGCATTTTCAATTGCTTCATCAAACTAGTTAGAAATGAACAATACATTTTTGAAAAATGAGTTAGAACACTAATATTTTACTCGAATTACGTAAAAAGTAATGTAAAAGTGCTTTTACCTCTCATTTTACCATTTTATTTGAACTTTGGTTTGTTGGAGCTTTGGAGGTGCTTTCCCCCTTGATTTTCATCAGCTGATTTCGAGAGATTCTGTGGACGATTCTCAGCGCCGTCTGGACCAGGTAGGAGCTAAACTTGAGCTCTTTCATTTCATGCTTTCCATTTTGCATTCTGAGCTTCATTCCTGGTTTTTCTGAGCCTCTGGGGTTTGAAAAACTCGCCCTGGCATTAGCGCACTCCTTGTGTATCGAAAGGTGCATTGGATGTTGGCCTGTATACTGGCCATCTGACATGCAATGCACCCAGGGCACTACTGTAGGTGTGATGGGTGCAAGGAAGGAATTTTATGCACAGTAAGTATCGAAAATTCATCCCTTCTGTATTGTTTTATAATTTTTCGGACTTAAGGGATTAGATGGCGAAAAAGGAATTTTGGAGTTTCCTTTACGTTCCTTTACAGACTCTCTAAAATTGAAAAGGACCGAGTTATCTTTGTCGTTAAACTCGTTAAAACTTAATAGCGACAAACTTGTCCATAGCAGACAAGAACGAGTTTCACTATCGCTAGGCTCGTTAAAACATAGCGATGGGTTTGCCCGAAGGGCAAATTATAGAACAAGCATATGTTATCCTCCTCAAGCTTGACAAAAATAAAGAGGTACTGGTCAACAATGACTGGGGAAAATTGGGAAGAAAACTTGAAGGAACTTTATTGGTAGCAAGTCGCTCTTGAACATGGCACTTTCACTCCGCATCCAAGTCGGGTTGGGTTGTTTCATTCACCGGTCACATCACCATGGTCCCATCACACCATCCACATTTGGGGTAATGCTACCGATCCATCATGTCAGTGTCGCCGATATGTTCAAGAGAAGTCATTCAGAGAATTCACCTGTGTCTCACTCGCTACAATACATTTACACTCCATTCTTTCATGACCGCCACCCTGAACCATATGTCATCAGATCGTTTTCACCTCCATTAAAATCATTTGCTCCGTTCCATGTCATTGATGTGGGATTCATTAAGGCCCTCCTGTGACGGATCGCTTCTTGTTGACATCAGCTCATTATCCAAGAAGTCGATCTAGGAACACCTCGTTCAGTACTTTGAAGCTTGCAGGCCTCAATGGCAAGTTTCTCACTTCCGGCGACAGGTTTACATCAATGACCTTCGACCGAGAGATTTCGCATGGTGTTTGACGCCAAGTCCTTTATTCACACCATGTGAATTGTACTGCAGTACCTTGAGGGTCATTATCATTATCGGTGATTCCTCTTGCGCCTGTTAACAACTTACATCATTGGCTGGTAATCAGGTGATGTCTTTCCATGTTCGACTGCAGAACATTTCTCACATGGATAGACTTGTAATTCGAGTGAATATCGAACGAGATTGAAGACCCCAGATCTAGTTTCATCCATCCGGGCTGTGATATATATTCAGGGAAATAAAGACATCAAATGTACATCATTGCTGCACAGATAATCATCCAATCAAAGGGATGATGGCTCTACCAGAATCATCAGTCTACACTCAGACGATTGTCTGTCCTATGTACATGAAAATGAATTTATAAAGCTGAGCATGGGAATGCCCGCCTCAGCTAGATCATGAAAATATTATGAAGATAATGTATTTTATTGTATCTTATTACAGGTCTCCTCCCAGCGTGAAAGAACTTCAGATCCTCATAATAAAGCATTTCACCCGACATCAAAAGATTAACGACCTCATGCTTTAGGGGGCAACTGTTATAGACATTTTTGGGCACTACAACCCCAAGTATGAAATGTCCATAAACCAAGGGCTCCTAAGTCCCTAAAAGTGTTGTTCTAACCCCTAAAGGAACAAGGTCAACTGATTACAGCTTCTCCTAGAAGTTCTCCATGAAAAACTGCTCAAAACTGGTCAAAACAGGATCATTTCAGCTGCTCCATAAGCAAAGTGTGTTGCATCTCACCTAAATACACTGTGTGGGTGTGTTGCATTTCAAAAAGCTATTCTATGGGGTGTGATGGGTGAGAAGTGACAAATGGCAGTGTCATTCCGCGAGGTGGAGAGGCATGGAATCTTCCAGAAACTTCTCCTGTGACACTTGCCTCTCTAAATTCGACCAAGGATGAGTAAGAGATCATCAATCTCCAAGTGTAAGCAAGAACTATCAGAGGGAAGACACTAATCAAATCACAAGATGACTCATCTCCCTTACAGATATCTATATATGGATCCCTCATCCCAGAGATCCAGAGGCTGGAATATTGCATATTGTAAGGAATTGCTGTTGGTTTCTTGAGACAACATCAGATTGTTGGGTGATCTAAGCTTTGTATGAGGTGAAGAGGGGCTTCCTTTCTGAGAGGATGATGATGGGTCAAAACAACTGGTTGTAACTCCCTTGGCTCTTTCTTGTTTATCAATAAAAGTTATTCAAGTTTTCCTCCATACTCTTGTGTCATTTATGTTTTCTGCATTTGTATGGTCAATTTACATCTGATCCTAGATTGTTTATGATTATAGATTCTTTTATAGTGCTATGCTACTGTGATCTTACAGGTACTCTGTGAAGCTGGGCGTGCAAGGGAACAAGTAGCGAAAGACTATCAAGAGAGAGAGGAATTGAACTAGGAGATTAGTGCAAGACAGAGGTTGGTCTTCTTTGTTCTTCTCTCATCTATATTTCATAAAGGAAAAATGAAAGTAGCTTTACTTTGTTTGTTTCTAAGGTAGCTATCACACCTTAGTGGGATAAGCAGTTCTGTGTAGACACTTTTCCCTGTAACACTGCTACCTTGGGTGAGACCTCACTCCGCACTCTGCGGGATGTTGCCGAAAGGGTCGGTAGCTGCAGTATTTGTTTGGCTAACTAATTTTTCCGAACTTGGGTCAGGCCCACATAAGCCAATAAGGGAATTGCCATCCCTTAGGCTTTTTTGTTGTTTTCTTTTTCTTCCTAGGATATTTCTTTGCTAGAGGACATGTGATTTGTAAATGTCCAGTTTGTAGGCAAAATCTACACCTGAATGTCGTATTCTCATAATCTAAGAACTGAGTCCAGCACTATTTGTTGTGTGTCAGAAGAATGTGATCAGGAAGACCTTTACTTAGGTCTACCTCTACGCAAATTCTGGAAAAAGTATATATTGCTTCTTTTGTTCTTTGTGTATCCATCTTGATGTATCTCCCCAACAGGTTACCGATTCCTTCTAGAACTTTTGGATGCTAGAAATGAAGAGGTAAATTATGCAATCTTACCCATACTGGCATTTTGGAGACCACCATTGAATTGGCATCAAAATCTGGGAACCATGGAGTGATGAATAATCCCGCATTACCCCAGAACCATGGACCCTCTTGTATAATAGATTCTCTGATCTCTGATGCTTCAAATTTTACTATGAAGAAGCCCTTGGAATAGAGGTGAACCTCACAATTTGGTGTCCAAGTCATAAAAATCCACTGAAAAAGGTCCATTGGTTTTGGCCAAAAACCATTAAACCTGCAAATGATTGCCTGGGCTTGATAGGTTGAAAGAAGATTAGTTGTTTATGCTATATCTATTGTCATTGTTGGGATTTGTTTTGTCTCCTCCACAATATAGGGCCAAGAATGTTTAGATTCTGTTTAGATTTACTTGGTGCAACGAATTTCCCTTTAAGAGCGTCTTTGAAGGAAGTAGATCCATGAATTGGTCTAGGCAAGCCTCCCCACAGCCTCAAGTTTATGATGATTGTGGAGTTCCTATCTACACCATAGTCCTGTAGCTGTTGATCATCCTTCATAGATATATTGGCATAGATCAAGCTTTGCACCTCCATTGGAATGTCGGATATGTGATGAATTTCCTTTTTCAAATCTCATACCAAGAAATCATTTTTGACCCCCATAAGGATCGAATTTCCAGATGGAGTTTGAACGAAAATTTGAAACACTGCACCTTTGCCCATGATAGGTCCTTTTTCCTCGCTTTTCTCTGATGGGCACTCGTTGGGGATAAAAAATGCCTCTCACCCAGATTTCAATGACCTTGGGAGACCATCCTTGCTGTTTTCATCGGCTTCTATCAAGAGACGAGATAGAAAGCACATATCAGGTCTTATAAAAGGAGGGTTGCCAAATCAGTAGAAACCTTGGGCGGATCTGCCTCTTGGTCTATGTAGTGTTCAATATGCATCTGAAGCAGAAGGATTTGGTCCCCGTAACCCTCACATCCATGACTCTTGAGCATAAGCTTTGAACCATATGTGTGGAAAACGAAAAATCTAGAAGCAACATATTCCAGCGACTGATGAAAAAACCCACCACACATAGAGGAGCCATGCAAACATTTACTAATGCATGGTGAGATCTCTATAGTTGTGGAAAGAAATATGGGCACAACGAGAACAAACCTCTGTTGGCAAATTTGATGCGATGCTCTCCGGATATCTAGGTCCTAGTTTCGACTTGTCACTCCAATTCCGAGCAAGGCTTTGTTCTCGTTACGATATGAGACAGGTCAATCCTCCTCAGCCATAATTCGAAGCCCCCCACTGTCAATTGCATTGAGATAGTAGAGAGCCCAGTCTCCGTTGTGTGGCCCTTCCCCCAATGTCTAAACCAGACCCTGGCAAATGACAACGACATCTAGGCAAGAAATGTGAAGTGGGCAATCCCTGGAAACAAAAACGCAGAGCATTTTTCCTTTCAAGGCTTTCCTCAGATGATCAATGTGAAGTTCTTATTGAGTTACCATATATATATATATATATATATATATATATATATATATATATATATATATATATATATATATATATATAGATAGATATATATATATATATATATATATATATATAGATAGATATATATATATATATATATATATATATATATATATATATATATATATATATATATATATATATATATAGATATATATATATATATATATATATATATATATATATATATATATATATATATAGATATATATATATATATATAGATAGATAGATAGATATTACATGCGTAAATTGAACTTATGATATATATATATATATATATATATATATATATATATATATATATATATACTTTTTCTCATATAGCAGAGATATAATGATTTTCATAAATTGTTATTTGTAATCATTTCTTATATCAAAAATATAAAATTCATATATATATGACATTTGAATTGATGATTTAAGGCAAGTAGTACCTTAATTGTTAGAAACCTAATTTTTGAGGATTGGGTGAATAATTTGTAAATATATAAACAAATGGAAATATGAATAGTTAGAATTTGTTAGACACCTAATTATTGATGATTGAGTGAATAACTTGTAAATATGTAAATAAATGGATATTTGTTAGACACCTAATTATTGAGGATTGGGAAAATAACTTGTAAATATGTAAATAAAAGGAAATATGAATAATTAGAATAGGAACCAACTTTTGAAGATGAAACCAAGGGCCACTCTTGTTTATTATATAAGTTTAGGCTCATCAATGCAATGATAATAAAATCCAGGAGTTATTTCCTTAGCTTAACATGGTATTAGAGCCAAATTTAGGTACTTTGTCAACTCTTTGTAACTTCGTTCTTTATCAGTTCCCTATCATCCCTATTTGTCAAGCCATAGACATTCCTGTGCTATGAAAAACACCAAGTCATTTCATATACCTTTCCTGTCACAAGCAATCTACCAATGTTACTCAATCGTTAAGGTTTCCACTCCATGAACGTTACATTGTTGAAATCGTGTGGTATCATGTGGCTTGTGTTAGTGTTCTCTAGTACCATTTGCTTTGTGTTTCCCTCCTTGTCAATTGTTGAGATTCCTTACACCAGTATGTACCCTAATGTTCATGTCTTCTCAGTTTTGGAAATGCTCATGCGGTTAATCAAACCCCTAAGTGTATATAGTGTATTCTACTAAGATTCATGTTATTCGTCATATCCCATTAGAAAATCAGATGGGGTATTTCCATCAATCTCTAGGTATTTGGAGTTCAACTCACACCTACACACAATTAGACGTACTTTGATTTCATCATTTGGACTCTAAGATACACATTTTATTATTGTTTCATTTAACATTTCTAGCACTTGGATACCTGGTGCCTCCACGCAGGAAAAAAAGCATACCTTTTGCTCAATTGTTTTCATTGAACCCTCTTTTAGGATGCTGAGAACTACATGGATTCCAATGAAGCTACTTGGCCACAAGTTGAGATGATTCATCAAGTTACTAGAACATTCCATCCATCAATTAACGTTGATGATTCTTTTTCAAAGCTTGGTTCTGGTGGAGTTCAAGATGACACTTAATATAGTGATTAGCAAAGATATTTTAGTGTTTCTCTATGCTAACAACATGGCCTCACTCCACCTCTTTGCATGCCACCTATGAATACTTTTCCTACCTTGAATAAAGGTGTCTCAATTTATTTTCACATAGTTTTAGCATTCAATTGGCACCTAAATCATTCTAAGATGGGCTATATGAATTTTGGTGGCGTGTTTTCATGCTTTGGAGTCCACCTTTTGGGTAAATCTTGTATATTATTTTTATATCCTTGAGGCTACTATTAAGCTACTCATAATACTAGAAGCTAATCTTCTGATCCGCAGAAGAAAATTCACAACTGGGACCATAAATCTTTAACATGCATCAAGATTCAACACACATACACAAAGATTTATCTAGGGAAAAATAACTTCTCAAAACCCCTTACTAACTGTATTGCATTAATCAAAGAATCTAGATGAATACAATATGTTTGCTTAAGCTTGAGCACAACCTGCACTTGTATCTTCTATCCTCTGCTTGACTGACTGAACTTGACCAATACTTAGCCAATTTTTCAAGCCTCCAAGATCTTATTTCCTTGCGTTGCTCCTTGAGTAATTAGCCCCTATTTTTTTATGGAAATTCCTTAATTGGATTGCGCAATTCCTGTAGGCCCATCCTTTGACTGCATGCACCACCTGTACAACTTGAGCTAGTTTACAACTGATAGTACATTTCCCTTGAACTCCAATCTCAACTCGGTAACTCGAATTATTTGCATGAATAAATTATTTTGGGATGATTGATCAGTTAATTGGATGATCATTGAGTGTGACTAAAGTTACATTGCACAACTTGACTCTCCACTAGTTTCTCCAACAGTTGGAACTGGTTTAACTAACAATAACTCAACTGAACTGAATTAGATTTCTACAAATTAGCAATCAATCATGTAGAGCTGAAATCAAGTGTCTCCAACTTTAATTAACTGATTTAACTAAAATCCATATCACCTCAGTTAACTACCTCCAAGTATTCTGCTGAAATTAAAATTCGAATTTTAATCTAGTTTGACCAAGGAAAAATCAAAACTAGATTTTCTTGCTGCATTTTCAACACTCCCTCTTAGCAAGAAAGTGATTATCATATACCCCAATATTGCTTCTATGGAATTCAATTTTACCTCTTCAAAAGGCTTATGTCAAAATGTCTACATCTTGTTCCTCTATCAGAATGTACCGCAACAACATGATCCACCTCTGCACACAATCTCGTCGATGGTGGTACCAAATATCTATGTGCTTGGATCGATTGTGAAAAAATTGATTCTCAGAGAGTTTGATACAACTCTCATTGTCACAGTAAATCACAGTAGGATCCATCATATAACCAAATAACCCAACAAGAATCTTTCTTATCCAAATAGCCTCACAAGATACTTGACTGGAAACCATGTACTTTGCTTTTGCTGAGATGAGCACCATAGATATTTTCTTCCTGTTATACCAAGAAATTGATGCAGACCCAACACTCAAAATTCCTCTTGAAGTGCTCTTCCATTTTGATGGACTTCCCACCCAATCTGCATTTGTGAAGCCTTGCAGCTTCACTCCCTCTGTTTTTCTGTACCAAAACTCCAAATTGAGTGGTGTCTCTAAGTTTAGTAGCCCTTCAAAATAATTTGGTTGGTTGAACCATGGCTTGGCTCAACTGGTTGAATGCATAACACATGTCTAGCAGTGTGTTCATCAGATACATGAGTGAACCCACCAACTTCTTGTACATGGTAGCATCCACTTCCTCACTTGAAGTGGCATCCTCTTTCCTCCAATTGGTCACTAGAGGAGTCTCCATGGGTTTTCACATATCCATGTGGAACTTCTGAAGTATCTCATTGGCATACTTGCATTAAGAGACAAACAATTTCACTTCTCCTTTCCATACTTCCAAATCGATTAAACAGTGCATCAAACCCATGTCCTTCATTTCGAAATCTCTTGCAAGGTCCTCCTTGTAATACCCGATAAATTGTTAATCACTAGTCAAAATGAATTCATCAACATAAAGAATAATAACCAATAATTTACCTTCTACTAGAATGTGGTAAAGATTTACATCTGCTTCAATTTTGGTGAAGCTCAACCCGATGAGGTAGCTATCAATCCTGGTGTACTAAGCACAAGGTTCTTACTTCACCCAATACAACGCTCATTTGAGTCTGCACACATGTGAATCTCTGTCGAAGGTCTCAAAACCTCTAGGTTGTTCAATGTATACCTCCTCCTTAATAACTCCATTGAGGAATGTTGTCTTCACATCCATCTGGTGGATCTTCCACCCCATCTATGCAGCCAGAGCAAGAATTGATCTAATGGAAGAGTACCTGGCTATAGGAGAAAAGGTCTCTTCATAACCAATCCCTTCTACCTGAGAGTACCCCTTGGCCAAAAACCTGGCCTTGTGCTTCTGTCTGCTGCGTGTTTTATCTTGTAAATCAATCTCAAGCCTACCATTGATTTGTCTGCTAGTCTTAGGACCACTTCCCAAACACTATGACAATGGAATCATATTCCTCTACCATATCATCAACCCATACTGGTTTCTCTACTGAATTAGGTTGGTTATGTATCTACTAGATCAGTCATCAGAGCCATGTAGCGAGTGTACCGATTCAGTAACCTCCTCTGCATGCACTGTGATGTGGGTGCCCCTACACTCTCTCTAGCATCCTGAAATAATCTGTCATCTTCCCTAGTTCATTTCCTTCCCTCCCTGGATGTCTCTACTTGAGTGGCTATCTCCACTCTCTACTCCTTTTCTTGTGGCTACTCCACATCTTCTTAAGGTTCTTCCTTTGGATTTAAAAGCTCTTGATCTACATGCAACTAAAGCTCCCTCTCAAGAGAACACTCTATTACCTTCTCCTCATAAAACTTCACATCTCTACAAACAACTGTCATCCTAAGAGATGGTAGGTACATTCAATAATTGTGAGGAGTACAATGTACCCCACAAATATGCCCACCTCTGTTGTTGGCTCTAAACTTTTCCTTGCTTCCTTGGAAACATTACAGTAAATTGATGATCCAAATATCCTTAAGTGTGACATATTTGGTTTCTTCCCTAAAAAATCTTATTCTTGTGTACTCATCCCAAGAATCTGGTGAGGATTTCTGTTATGCAAATAAACTGTTGTGTTGCATGCTTTGTCCCATAAGTGTAGAGGTAGGCCCTGGTCATGCAACATCAGTTGTGCAACTCCCACAATAATTTTGGTCTTCCTCTCAACCACTTTGTTCTGTTGTGGGTTGTGGGGTGTTGTTAACTCCCGTTTAATGCCTTCCTTTTCAAAAGAAAATTTAAACTCATTTGACACGTACTCACCACTATTATCGCTCCTGAGAGCCTCCACTTTCATCCATTTTCTTTCTCAACAAGTACTGTAAATTCAACAAACTTGGAGAATGTCTGGTCTTTCTTCTGCATGAAGAAAATCCAACACTTATGTGAGAAAGGTCCACATACGTCAGAGTGGACCTTTCAAGGATTGCATGTGCCCTACTATCCTAATCATTGAAGGTGGATTTTGTGTACTTCCCCAAAGTACTCCCTTTGCAAGTGTTATGTTGCTCTAGTGCTCCTTTGGGGAGGCCTGTGGTGATCTGCTGCATGATATTCAAAGCTCCATGATGCAAATGGCCAAGTCTTCTATGCCATAATTCGTCGACATCTCGGCTCTGCACCTTCTCCGCCTTTGTGCTCAAAGCAACACAGTCTTCCACATCCAACCTGTAGAGGTTCTTCACTCGAACCTTGATCTACTTCACTTGTCCCATGGAAATGTGTCTCAGGAATGCCTTTCCTTTGTTGAATATCACATCATAGCCATGGTCTTCCAACACTACGACAAAAACCATAGTCTTCTATAGACCCGACACAAACATCACATCCTTGAGCCTGAGAGGGGAGCCCAACTCCCTCTAAAAGGTGATGGTGTCAATCCTGGTCGTGTTGTACCTTCCATCATCTCCCATCTCGATGCACATGTGGAGATCCTTCTCCTCCAAATTATTGAAGAAATATTTGTTCCCCATCATATGGAATGAGGTACCACTGTCGAGATACCACACGCTTCGCATTACTGTGCTTTCCATGCATGCCATAGGAATAAAATCAAGCTCGAATTGTGAAGCTAGAGCTTCACTTTCCGCCCCTCTTGAGGTCTTGTTGCTTGTCTTCTTGTGTGGACATTTCGTGGCATTGTGCCTTAATTCATGACAACGAAAGTACTTGATTCTAGACAAGTCTTTCTTCTTGGCCCCCTGACTAGATTATGCTTTGGGTTGAGATTTATTTCCTTTCTGTTTCTTTGCCTTTCCATCCAAGGCACAGTTCTCCTCATCCTCAACCTTGGATGAAGTTCCATCTCTATTGCTCCACCTAATTTCTTCTTACACTAGATCAGACCATAACCACTCCCATTGTGGTAGTTTTCTCTATCATTTACCGGATCTTGATAACTATGCCAGCTCTTGGGAAGGCCCAAGAGGGCTAGAACTACCAGATCTTCTTCAGGGACAGTAGCACTGATGCTACCAAGTTCATCACAACACTGTGTAAACTTTCTCGAGTATTGCGGAATTGTATCATTCTTTGGATCTTGATGCTTTGAAGCTTGTCCTTGAGTGCCAACTTCCTATGGTCACTATTTTTCTTGAACAACTCTATCAATGATTTCCACATTGTGAATGAAATCTCTTTCTTGTGTAGATTCGAGGCAATATGATCCCATACTCCCTCCAATATGATTCTCCTCGCTTTGGCCACATCTTTCTTTCATTGAGAAAGGTTCTGAGCATCAGATGATGGGGGTTTTGCTACATCTGTCTTGATGTATTCTAGCATCCCATTGTCATCCAATACTGCCTCCATGCAAATCTTCCATGCCACAAAATTTGTGGTTCCTTCCAAAGAATACTCAAGCCCGAGTCCATTGAAAGTCATCTTCTCAGTCCTGGAAAAAACCTGCAACACTGATCTTCAAATTTGAGCCTCCTTCAATGACAAATTCGAAATCTCTTGTCTACTATGAATCTAGCTCTAATACCATGTAGAAATTAGTGTGTAGATTCTAAGATTCTCATGAAATTTACTAAATCATAAAACTAGAAGCTACTCTATTGATCTGCAAAAGCAAATTCACGACCGAGAACACAAGTCATTAACATGCATCAATATTCAACACACATACACAAAGATTTATCTATGGCAAAGAAAATGCTCAAAATCCCTTACTAACTGTAATTCATTAATCAAAGAATCTGGATGAATACAATATACTTTCTCAAGCTTGAGCACTACCTGCACCTATATCTTCTACCCTCTGCCTGACTTACTAAACTTGACCAATACTTAGCCAAATTTTCAAGCCTCCAAGCTCCTATTTCCTTGCGTTGTTCCTTGGGGAATTAGCCCCTATTTTTTAGGGAAATTCCTCAATCATATTGTGCAATTCCTGTAGGCCCATCCTTTGACTGCATGCACCGTCTATACAACTTGAACTAGGTTACAACTGATAGTACACTACCATGGAACTCCAATATCAACTCAGTAACTCGAATTCTTTGCATGCATCAATTATTTTTGGCTTATTGATTAATTAACTAGATGACCACTAATTGTGGCTGGAGTTACATTGCACAACTTGACCCTCCACTAATTTCTCCAACAGTTGTAACTAGTTTAACTGAAAATAACTCAACTTAACTGAATTAGATTGCTACAAATTAGCAATCAGTAATGTAGAATTGAACTCAAGTGTATCCAACTGGAATTAACTGAGTGACATAAGTCATGTCACCTCAGATAAATACCTCCAATTATTCTACTGAAATTGAATTTGAAATTTTAATCTAATTCAACCAAGGAAAAATCAAAACTAGATTTTCTTGCTGCATTTTCAACAAATCAAAAGCTTTGAAACTTTAAGAAATTTTTATGCATGGATTGGAAATGATGCACAATCACATATTGGCTCCTTTAGTATTGATAATGGAAAAGAATATACTTCTAATGAATTTGAAAACTATATTTTCCAACATGGGATTCAACATCAAATTGTTGTTCCATATAATCCTCAACAAAAAGTTGTGGTTGAAACAATGACTAGGACTATCTTAAATATGGTTTACTCAATGATGTTTTTCAAAAATATAAATTTGATGTTTTTTGGTTGATGTATTTCTATGTGTAGTATATGTGAAAAAAAATGTTCATGAGCTTTTAGAAATAATAATCCATATGAAATGTGGTAGGTCACATTCCTTTGGTAAGGAATCTCATGATCTTTGGTTCCACCTACTATGCCTTGATTCCTAATGAAAAAAGAAGAAAATCTTGATGCAAGGAGTCATAAATGAATATTTTTGGAGTACTTAGATACCATTAAGGCATATCATCTTTATGATGAGGTAATAAGAAGTTTTTTTTGTCTAGAGGTGAACTTTCTTGAATCTTCCAACAATGAAAACACTATTGAGCATCTTGGATAGATTCAATCACGTAAAATATTATCATCATAAATTTGATAATGAGATTCAAATCTTGAAGGGGGGATCCTTGTATTGAATCAATCTATGGAATCTCCTTTTGAAGAATTTCCTCTCCCTATGAAGTTCTTACCACTACTTGAGAGGATTGGAAGGTTGAATCTTGATGTAACCCCATCTTAATTGGTGGAGCAACTTGGACCATCTCATAAAGGTCCCCCAAAATGCTTCACCAAAACACTTGAAAGTGTTCATCCTAATGAGGTTGAAAAGGCAAGAACTAAACGTTCCACCAAATGGAGATGATGTAGATAATTTTGATCTAGTTAATGATATGGATGTTTCATATGATTGTGAATTGCATCTATCTACTAACTTTGAACCGACTTCCTTTAAAGAAATTGTTTCTCATGATAAATGGAAAGAAGCAATGCAAATGGAGTATGAAACTCTCATAAACAAAAAAATGGAAGTTGGTGGACCCTCCATTTGAAACCAAACTAATTGGGTACAAGTGGGTCTACAAGAACAATTGCAAATCAGATGGCTCACTTTACAAGCACAAATCAAGGCTTGTGGAAAAAGGATTTGCACATAAATAAGGTGTCAATTATGAAGATAACTTTGTCCCCATAGAAAAACAGGCCACTATATGGACTCTCTTTTCCTTGGTGGCTTAGAATGGATGGAAAGTTCATCAAGTGGATGTGAAGGCTATTTTATTGAATGGAGACTTGAAAGAAATTGTCTTCATATCTCATCTAGAAGGTTTTTTTGTTAAGGGATAAGAACAAAAATTATACAAACTCATCAAATCCTTATATGGCCTAAAACAAGCATTAGGAGCCTAGTAGGAGAAATTCAATGAACATTTTTTGAAATTGAATTTCAAACGCTTTAATCTTGATGATGTAACTTAGTTTGTCGAGAAAATTGGAAAAATAATTCTATATCTTGTGGTATATGTAGATGATATATTGATAACGAGGAATAATGAAAATTATATTTCATCCATAAAGAAAGTGTTGAAGAAAGGATTTGAGAATATATATTTAGGACACCTTCACCACTAATTGGGAATTGAAGTAACCCAACATCCAAGGTATATATTACTTTCTCAAAAGAAGCACATTGGAGAATTTTTGAACAAGTTTGGCATGGATGAATGCTGCAATTCTTTGTATACTCCTGTTGGTATCAAATTATGACTGTCCATTCCACTTAAAATCCTCTTTTGACTATCATTTTTTTACCATTTAAGCTTCATATTCCAGCTATAATCCTTAGAAACTAAATGATATGGTGTCATTATTATTATTTTTAGTTTGAAATTAATTTTTGAAATTATTATGTTAAAAATGACATTTTTTCATAAAATTATAAGAAATTGTGACTTCCTGTAAATGCTCCATTGTTTGACATGTTGCACGGCAAGTGAGTGAATTTGAAGATTGTGGGCATGAAGTAAAATATACATGGATGGTGGATCACCTATCCACCTTCATTTTTGAAGAAAACAATTGTCCGGTCAACGCTGGTCAAACCTAGCCACTTCATAAATTATTTCCAGATTTTGTGAAGAGAATAATTTCTATTTTGAGAATTTTTGCATAAATGAAGGAACTAATTCAATTTCGACATTCTTTGATGTAATTAATAGAATTCTGTTAGGATAATATGGAGAAGGAATATCTTCTTTTGTTATAGGATTCATGATAAATAACCTATGGAAGAAGACTATGTTTTTAGAGCTAGATTGTGAACATAAGAAAGTACAGTTTGTGCATTTTTTATTCCAGATTTAATACAAAATTCATCATCAAGTTTATGTCTCAAGATCCAATAGTTACACTCTTTTGAATCGTTTTATAGTGTGCTTGTGAAGTGTTGAAGGGCTCTCATGACTATGCTGGTACACTCTGTTTTCAAGTTTCCTTACTAGTTGCATATTCGAATTAAAAAATTAGAAGTCATTTTATGTGCAGAAGTAAAGGTTATGTTACTAGAGTTATCAATTGAGAAGAGCTTGCATTCGTTGTGAAAAGAACCTTGTAAAAGGATTCAACCAATTTTGATCTTGAAATTGATATATATATATATGCTTGCTACTTTACAATTTCCATATTTTCTTATTAGCTTTGACTTTGAAGATAGTTTTGGTTTTATTTTCAAGTGATTTAGATTGTAGTTGTTAAATTCAATTTTCAGTTTGATAGGTGATTCTTGTAAAAATATTCAACTATTATTGGTTTGCAACATTACTCATCTTATTCACTGTTTGATTTAATTTGTTATTGAAATTATTTTGGATTGTTATGATTGGGAAAAGTTCTATTGAGCAATATTCTTGTAAGGGAATGCTAGGATTTTAACCAGTCATTAATACTCTGTTTTTGATACTTAGGCAATTAGAATTTCATAAAATTTGTTTTATCTAGATTGATGCTTGAGTGATTGAAAAGACAATGAAGGACCTCTTGTAAGAGAGCACTGTTAATTTCATTTACTAGGCTGTCATTAGAACCTTAGATCCTTCTAGATCTATATACTTTAAGTAAGCACCTTTAAGTGTACTTTCCTGGGTCGATAAAGGAATTAAGATCTTAACTTACCTTAGTAAGTGAAGGCCAAACATTTTGGTGCCGTTGTTGGGGATGTGCAACTAGAAAGATTAAAAAAAAAACTTAAAATCAACAAAACAACAAAAACATAGATTTAAATTTAAATTTTAGTCATGTTTATTTATGTCTAGGTTTAGGGATGAGAAAGGAAGATTCACAAAAACCCCCCAACCAACAACTAATCCACCATTAGGAGCAGAATCATTAGAAAAGATTGAGTACACAACACCAATAGGAAAAGTTACTGTGGAAAAACAAAGATCAGGCTAAAGACTCACTCTCATTGAAAAAAAAAATCTACTAGCTCGTGAAACAAAGAAAAGATATATACCTGAGAGTTTAATAGTAAGAGAGAGTAGTACAACAATCCAACAGCCTATATATGAACAAATTTTCCCTCAAGAACTAAAACAAGAAGAAGAGATAGAAACCTTAGACAAATTACAATGGCTGAAGATGGAGGATCCAGAGGACCTACACCTGAACAACTAAGAGAGTATGAGAGACAAATGGAAGAAAGGAGAAGAAGAAGGGAGAATGAAGAAAAACAAAAATATGATACTCTGTTTGGAAGAAATCAAAATCCACCAAAAAACAGAAGAATCCACATTTAAATTTCCAATTCAAGATATAGGAGAGAAAATGGATGAAGAAATTAAAATGAAAAATATACCGCCATCGGTATTACCAAACTTTTATGGTATGGCATTTGAAGACCCAGACTCATTTTTATTCGAATTTGACATAGTATGCTGAACCTATGGATATACCGATGACACATATAGACTTCAAATTTTTCCTGCTACCTTAAAAGCAACAACACTTAGGTGGTTCATGGGATTAGGTTAACATTCAGTCACTAATTGGGATGACATGAGAAAATTATTTTTGAAAAAGTATCAACCTTACTGTCGATCAAAAGATTCTAAAGATGACATCTTTAGAATGAATCAAAAAGAAGACAAGACCTTAGAGGAATACTTGGAAAGATTCTCATATAATCTACAAAAATCAAAACATAGAACTATGTTTATTGATGTTATTCGAACAATATTTCTTAAAGGCATCCGAGATGAGTGTCTAGATGACCTCAATCTCATGGGTAAAGGGGACATTTCTATTTTAACTTTTGAGGAGATTGCTAAATTGTGTCAAAAGTACTCTAGGAGTAGGGAAAGAAATGGGAAAAGAGCCATGACATCAAAGATCACAAAATCTGCTACAGGAAATATTACTAGAGCGAAACTAGGCAATCTATTTGAAGATTTCAAAATAGACCTTTTAAGTACTTTTGGAAACCAAATAGATACTTTGAAAACAAAGAAAAGACAAGACGAACAAGAGCAAGAATTATCTATTTTTTGTCCCAAGTGCAGACGAAAACATGCTTTGAAAGAATGTCCTTTAGATAATGTGAAGATTTGTGGGTTTTGTACAGAGAATCATGACACTAAGGATTGCACAAAGATGAAAATTTTGCAGAATTATAATTTGGAAGCCAATGCAAAAATGGAGAACATGTATTTCATGGGAGCTAGAAGGCCATGGCGACCAAAACCTCTGGGTATGTATCAAAATCTGAATTCAGCAAATTATAACATGCCTGTTCAAAATTCTTGGAAAGCTCCTATGCCTTGGCAAAATTGGTTTAATCATTAGCATCAAAAATACCCACAACAAGGATGGAAAGAATATTCTTTTCCTCAGCAATTAGCCGAGTAAAGACGGCAAGATCATCATCCGTGATGTCACTGACAGGTCCCTCAGGACTATTCTGTTCATTTTTGGTAGGATGGCTGGTGGTGCGACTCTTCATGTATCCAACCGATCTTATATGCAGTATGCCTTGGAATGTCTCCAACCGAAGGTGTTCAACTAGTGCGATGCAATACTTCTTGTGATGAAAGAACAATTGACCAAGGTGAAGAGTGGGAGATTGAAGAACTTTGGGTATGGTTATATTTTGACTGCCTTTGCCTTGGAAAAGATACCATTGATGCAGCCGCAGTATATTGCACTTGACTTACCTTCACCGACTGAACCACGTATGCAGAGATGGGTTGACCATATGTCTAGGCATGCTGGTCAGTCTCAGATTTCCTTTTCTGATACCTTCTTTGGGTGGTTTGATCGTCAGGAGATGGTTTATTCCGAGTATCCATATGCTGGTATGGACTTCCGGGGTGATCCAGATTTAGTACTGCCGGCTGGCGAACAGTGGGGCGCCATTGGTAAATTCTTTGACCATATTCCTGTTTATCGTTTTTCTTTTATAACGTCCTTGTGCTTTACTCTGTCAAGACTTAATAAAACTAATGTGTTCATGCATATGTTGGTCCCGTTCGGCTGGTAGTACGCCTGAGAGTGCCAGCTGCCGCCCCAGCAGGAGAGGCTATTGGAAGGGCTATCCTTCGCGACCTTGATGTGGCCGAGGCTCTCATAGCATTACAGGAATAGGTTGAGGGCCTCACTCTTGGTATTCCAGATGTGAGGACTGACGAGCTGCCCTTGAGGTTGCAGCGGCATACTACTGGTGTGCCAAGACGATGGACTCGACTCTTACGCATGATCGCACAGGCTGTGACTTGCTATCACGAGCATCATTAGACTAGGGTGCCCCCTAGCATTTTGAGTTTTGGGTCATTTGACCAATTTTGTCTTGGTTACAGAACATTATGTGTAAACCATAAACAGTTATATATATATTTTTGATTTTCGAAGCTTTATTTTGGTTAAGTTACATGATCCAAATGAAAATATTGATGGTATGCTTCTTTTTATAGATGTTGCAAATGTCTATCTAACACATAATTTTCCAATGAGTCAGTTAATGTGTTTAAGGTTATGGAAATATGCTGATATTGAATAAAATCAAATTGTCTTTCCAAAATCTTAACCCTTAGGAACATGTGATAAATAGCTGGATTTCGGATAGAGTAGATACCAGTGAGTTGTAGTATGACGAGTTGTGAGTCTAGCTTGACAATTAGTCGGCGTATACCATTTGTGATGGCATCAGAGAGAAGTTCTATCAACGCGCTATATTCAGCGATGTTATTCATTGATCGACCAATACATACCCCTCTGAAACTTACTAACTCGCCGCTTGGATCAAAAATGGCCCAGGCCGCGGAAGATAGGTTCCGTGAACTATGACTCGCCCCGTCGGCATATCCAGCACATGACTCCAATAGGTTTGACATCTGTAATAAATGCAAAAAGTGGATTACTTGACCAAAACAAACACTTTAGCGAAAACAAAAACATAACAAAAGCATACAGGTTACTATACTAAATCACACATAGTAACGCTTGAGATACAACCAGTTACGAGGTTGTGCCAGTGGAATCCCGTCATAATCCATTAACTCGTAGGCTCCTTTTGCTAACATTCGCTTAACAATATAGGGGCCCATCCATAAAGACTTGAATTTACCTGCCCCCAATTTATCGGATTCTTGGTCATAAAGCAAGACCAAGTCACCTTTTGAGAAGACACGGGGTTTGACATTCTTGTCAAACTGCGCTTTGACTTGTTTCTTATGGGCTTCGTTAGCCAAAGCGGCATCACGACGGGTTTAATCCAATTGGATCAGTTCCAAGAAACGAGCCTCCTCTTCTGAAGTTCCGGGGAGAAGGTCAATTGCGAGTTTGAGGGACGAGATTTCACACTGGATTGGTAAAATTGCTTCCAGGCCATATACCAGTTGGAAAGGTGTAAACCCGGTTGCATTCCTTACCGATGTTCAGTAAGCCCACAAGGTTGAGTACAGGATTAGGTGCCAACTTCTTTGTGAACTCCAATCATCCTTTGTAGCATGCGCTTCAGGACTTTGTTGATGGCTTCAACTTGTCCATTGGCTTGCAGGTAATATGGAGTAGAGCTGTCGTGAGACAACCCTAGTTTGGCAGCTAATTCGACCATCATGTGATTGCAAAAATGCGATCCATGATCTGTGACTATAGCTTGTGGGACGCCGAATTTGGCAACTACATGATTGAAAAAGAAGAGGGAAGCTGTTTCACCAGTATTGTCTAATGTAGGCATCGCCTCGGCCCATTTGGTAAAATAGTCAACTGCGACTATGATATACCCATGCCCCCCGGTCAAGGTGGGGTTACATGTCATGAAATCGATGCCCCATTTGGCGAATGGCCCGACAGAAACTATTGGCTGCAGAGATGCAGGTGGTTTTCTGGTTTTGCTATCGAAAATTTGACAAGCATGGCAACTTCTGACTACGGTTATGCAATCTTTGAACATTGTTGGCCAGAAGTATCCTGCTCATAAAAAATTTTGCGCTGTAGCATAACCGGATTGATGCCCCCCACACGCGCCTGAATGGAAATCATTCAGGACTTTTTCGGCCTCCTCATGGGTGAGGCACCTTCTCAGAACCGTATCGATACCACGACGGTATAGTGTATCACCGACGATCATGTAGTCTTTTGCTTGGTATCGAATACGTTTTTGTTCGGAGCGAGAGGTATTTGGCCTATATTTTTGGGTTTGGAGATAAATGATTATATCCCCGTACCACAGATTGCTTGAAGATATCAGAAACAAATTTTCGTCCACGATCGTTTCTTTGGATGTTTCATCGTTGGACGACGATGGGAGATCGCATAATAATTCTGCGAAAACCAGAGCTTTATTTGACTTGGATTTTACAAATTCCAGATCAAACTCTTGTAGAATTGCTATCCATTTTGAATATTTGCCCCCCAGCAACTGTCGCGACAATATATAAGTCATGGGGTTGCAATTTGACAGAATGGTAGTTTTTCGAAAGAGGACATAGTGTCGAAATCTCTGTATCGCTTAAATAGCTGCGAGCGCTAGCTTTTCAACATAAGAATATCTGCTTTCTGTATCATTTAAGTTCTTACTTAAATAATATATAGGATTTTCAATTCCGTTGTCTTCTTGAACTAAAACCATTGTGATGGTTGTATCTGCTGCAGCCAGATACAGTTTAAAGTCTTTTTGATAATCAGGAGCGTACATTAATGATGCTTTCATTAGGGATTCTTTTAAAGCATCAAAGGAAGCTTGCGCAACCTGATCCCAGACAAAGGGTACTTCCTTTCTCAAAAGACGTGTATAACCTTTAGCAAGTTCGACGTAATTTGGAATGAACCTCCTCAGAAAGTTTGCTTTCCCTTGGAGTTTCTGAATCTGAAGCAAATTTGAAGGTGGAGGAAAATTTATGATTGCCTGAACCTTACATGGGTCGAGACGAATCCCATCTTTCGAGACTACAAAGCCAAGTAAACGATCAGAACTAACAAAAAATACACATTTGTGTGGATTGAGTCGTATTTTGTAGTGTCGGCAACGTAGAAATATCGCTCTTAAGTGTTGTGGATGATCAGTCCGCTTTCGCGAATGAGCCAGAAGGTCATCGAGGTATGGTTGAACAATGTTTTTGATGTCATGGAAGGCATAATTCATTGCCCTCTGAAATGTTTCCCCTGCATTCTTTAAACCAAAGGGTAATTTTCAATATGCAAACGTTCCCCACAGACATATAAATGTAGTCTTTGTTGGGTGCCTATAATACTAGTGATTACCCCATTACTATTGTAGTTATACCCCCTATTTATATTGTTGTGCCCCTATTACCCCCATATTGTTATTTCTGTGCCCCATAGAATCCCTCTATTGTTATTTTTGTGGCTTTATATTATTATTGTTAGGTCGACTGGATTATATTGTGACTCCTTAGACTCCTATATATAGAAAGGAGGTTTTGTCATTTGTATCATCCAAGAATTGTTCATTTATGTAATGTAAAGGAGGTTGCCCCTTGAAGAGGCTGAATTCTAAGGCGTGGATCTCTCTTTTCTATCTTTTTGTGAGCTGGTTTCATAACATTTGGTATCAGAGCTTTGGATTCTAGGGTTTCGCTGCTCCAAACAGGTCATCGTGGAATTTTCGCTATAACTTTTTTTCTGTGACGTTTCAGAAGTCACAAAAAAAACTCATTTGAGAAGAAATCAAGCTGAACCTTAGGTCCAAATTTTAGAGCTTTTTGCACGATATTTGCGGAGATATGATCTGAGGAATTTGGTCTTTTTGCAGACTCCTGAATTACATTCAAAACAGGTGACCTGGGGAAAATCGTCATAACTTTCTCTCTGCGGATCGGATTGAAATTTCGTAAGAAGGTACAGAAAGAGGACGGACTGTAGTTTCTTGTATGTGTGTTTTAGATTCAAAGGTTGAAACAGGGACTCGTGGCACGTCGTACAAGTTTGCTCTACTGAACCAGTCGAAAAGCAAGTCACTGTGGGAGATTTCACATAACTCTCCCTTGGAGAATCCAATTTGGCTCAGACTTGTGGCATTGGAAGGAGGACGCAGAAGGCTACTACAGGTAGCAATTTCAGAATTGGATGATTTGAAATTACAGAGATACATCAGATTCAATATCAGGCTTCTATAAAGTGAAAAAAGGTGTGTAGTTTTTTTTTTTGTAAGCTTGGTTTAACGGAATTCAAAGGGCATAGTAAAGCATTATTATCGGTAACTGATGCCCCGAGGAAAGAAAATGCAAACACCTAGTAAGGAACCTGAAAGCTCTAGCATGACTCATGAAGAAGAGGAAGAAATGCTACATGATATATCAAAATTACAAGAACAAGTGCAACAAATGTCACGCTCACAAAAGCTAACAGAAGCTAAGGTAAATGGCGTGGAATCTAAGATAAAGGGCATGGAAGCTAAGATGGAGGATTCGATGGCAAATTTGAAGATAGATTTGAAGACAGACATGGAAGAATTGAAGAAGTTGCTACAAGAAAGGGTCACTAATGGTGAAAAGGTAGTAAAGGAAACTCATGATGAGAACAAAAGAAATGTTAATCATGATTCCATAGACTCTAATGTTGGATCGAAGACTCACCATGTTCCAAAAATCGATATGAGGAAGTTTGATGGCAAGGATCCCGCCACATGGATATTACAGATGGAGCAATTCTTCGATCTCAATAATGTGCAAAACACACAAAAGGTACGTATGGAAACTTTATATTTGGAACCAAATCAGTTTGTATGGTATCAATGGCTTTGTTCTCGTAAACAATTTATCACTTGGGCAATTTTTACGGAAGAATTGATAGCACATTATGAGGATACAAAAAGCAACACTTTTTTTAGCCAATTGATAAGTCTCAAACAAAAGGGTTCAATAATGGAGCACATTGAGGAGTTCCAAAAATTGAACATAAGGGTAAAAGATATTCCAGAGGAGCATAGGATTGATGTGTTCATAGGGTCTTTAAAGGATAATATCCAACATGATGTGCGCCTTTGGGAACCTGATTCATTAGAGAAGGCATTCAGGTTAGCAAGAAAAATGGAAAGCAAAATTATGGCAACTAGGAAGCATACCATTCACAACTATAAAGATGGAAGTGTTGTTGCCCATAGTCTTCCACAACCTACAAGGTTGACACCACAACAATTGGAAGAAAAAAGAGCAAAAGGGCTTTGTTACAATTGTGATAGCAAATACAAAAAAGGTCATAAGTGTGCTGAGAAGAAATTATTCTACATAGATTGTGAAGAGGAAGAAGAAAAGGAGCAAGAAAGGTCAAAAGAAGAGGATATATTCCAGGAACAAAGCCTAGATGAAGAACAAATAAATCCGACCATATCTTGTAATGCATTGGCGGGAATTACCACTCCTCAAACCATCAAGATAGAAGGACAAATCAAGAAGAAAAAGGTAATAGTGTTGATTGATTCAGGAAGCACCCACAATTTTATTCATTGTAGGGTAGCAAAAGAATTGAATTGCTTCCTATATCCAGCACCAGAGTGTCAAGTGATGATTGCAAATGGAGGAACAATAAATTGTTCTGGAAAGTGCCATAATATCAAGCTATCCATGGGAGAATATGTATTGACTAGCCCAATGCTTTCCATTCCAATGGGAGGTGCTGATGTTGTACTAGGAGTCCAATGGCTACAATCCTTGGGTACAATAGCTTTTAATTTTCAAGAACTTTTCATGAAATTTTCTGTGGAAGGAAAGGAAGTTGAATTAAGGGGTATTGCAGGGAAACCAGGAAAGATAATCAGCTCTAATGGCATGACAAAGCTTCTAAAAAAGGAGCAAAGAGGTGTAATTGCACAATTATGTTCGCTAGATGTTTCCACATTGGAATCATCTATTTCTCCAGATCTCCAAAAAGTCTTGGACAATCATTCCAAGGTATTTGAGACTCCCAAAGGTCTCCCACCTATGCGTGATCATGATCATGCTATTCATCTGATTCCAGGAAGTGTTCCTCCAAACATCAGGCCGTACAGATATCCCTATGTCCAAAAAAGTGAAATTGAACGTATGGTTGCAGAAATGCTAGAGGCTGGTATAATTCAACCGAGTCAAAGTTCTTTCTCAGCTCCAGTAGTATTGGTGCACAAGAAGGATGGATCATGGCGCATGTGTCCAGATTATAGGGAGCTCAACAAGCTCACTATTAAAGATAAGTTCCCCATTCCTGTTATTGATGAATTACTGGATGAATTGCATGGATCAATTTACTTCACCAAGTTGGATCTTCGTTCGGGATATCATCAAATCAGAATGAAGATTGAAGACATTCCGAAAACGACATTTAGAACTCATGAGGGTCATTATGAATTTTTGGTCATGCCTTTTGGCCTTACCAATGCACCTTCAACATTTCAAGGTTTGATGAATTCAATTTTCAAACCATTCCTTAGAAAATTTGTGTTAGTATTTTTTGATGATATACTAATCTACAGCAAGTCTTGGAAGGATCATGTTGAACATGTTGACAGGGTGCTACAACTATTGGAGGAGAAACAATTATATGCAAAAAGATCCAAATGTTTCTTTGGAGTCCAGGAGGTGGAATATTTGGGTCATATTGTATCTCATGAAGGAGTTAAGGTAGACCCTAGCAAAATTAAAGCCATTAAGGAATGGAAAATCCCCACATCCATAAAGCATCTGCGAGGATTTCTTGGGTTGACAGGGTATTATCGCAAGTTTGTTAAGAATTATGGGAGAATAGCAGCACCTCTAACAACATTATTGAAGAAAGATTCATTTTCATGGACTCCGGAAGCAACAAAGGCCTTTGAACATCTTAAAGAGGCAATGTGCCAAGCACCGGTCTTAGCTACACCGGACTTCACAAAAACCTTTATTGTGGAATGTGATGCTTCAGGAAATGGAATTGGTGCTGTTCTAATGCAAGATGAAAGACCCATTGCTTTTGAAAGTCGTCCAATCAAGGGAAAGTTTTTAAGCAAAGCTATTTATGAGAAGGAAATGTTGGCAATACTCCATGCACTTAAGAAATGGCGACCCTACCTAATGGGAAGACACTTCAAGGTAAAAACGGATCATGATAGCCTTAAATACTTTTTAGAACAAAGATTATCCTCTGAAGAGCAACAAAAGTGGGTCACAAAGATGTTGGGTTATGACTTTGAAATCATCTACAAAAAAGGGAAGCAAAATGTGGTGGCAGATGCACTCTCAAGAAAGGATGAGGATGTGGAAGCATTGTTGTGTGCCATTTCTATTATCCAACCAGATTGGATAAACGAAGCAAGGGAGGAATGGAAGAATGACGAAGAAGTGTGGGCACTTATTCGAAAGCTACAACAAGATTCCAGTACTTCTGATACATTTAGCTGGCAAAATGATTCGTTATGGTACAAAGATCGCTTATACCTCTGTAAGAATTCCCAGCTAAAACAAAAGATTCTTATGGAATTGCACACTTCTCCCTTAGGAGGGCACTCAGGATTTTTAAAAACTTACCACAGGGTTAAGAAGGAATTTTTTTGGGATGGCCTTAAATCAGATATTCAAAAGTTTGTGGCGGAATGTTTGGTTTGCCAACAAAATAAAGTTGAAACAATTAAGACACCGGGTCTATTACAACCTTTATCCATTCCAAGCCAACGTTGGGAGGAGGTTTCAATGGATTTTATCACAGGTTTACCCAAGTCTGAGGGAAAGAGTGTCATCATGGTGGTAGTTGACAGACTTACCAAGTATGCACACTTTTGTGCATTATCACATCCATTTAAAGCCAGTACAGTTTCTACTGCATTTATGGAAACAGTTCAAAAGCTACATGGAAACCCAAAGATTATTGTAAGTGACAGAGATCCCATTTTCACTGGAAATTTTTGGACAGAATTATTTTCTTGTCTTGGTACTCAGTTAGCTCATAGCTCATCTTATCATCCTCAATCTGATGGGCAAACTGAGATAGTAAACAAATGTTTGGAAGGATATCTTCGTTGCTTTGTATCTGATAAACAGACACAATGGGTCAAATGGTTGCCTCTGGCTGAATGGTGGTATAACACTTCCTTCCATACAGCAACAAAAATGACCCCATTTATGGCACTTTATGGGTATCAACCACCATCCATCACATCATATTTAAGAGAAAATTCTAAGGTTCAGGCAGTGGAACATCACATCGAACATCAACAACAAGTCCTCCAACTCTTAAAGGATAACCTCGTGTTGGCACAAAATAGAATGAAACAACAGGCAGATCAACATCGCAGTGAAAGAAGTTTTGATGTAGGTGATTGGGTATTCCTACGGCTACAACCATATAAGCAAATGTCCCTAAAGCAAGCTAAGAAGGATAATAAATTATCACCAAAGTATTATGGTCCGTACAAGGTGTTGCAAAAGATTGGTACTATGGCATACAAATTGGAGCTTCCTGCAGCTTCTCGATTGCACCCAGTTTTCCATGTTTCATGTTTAAAGAAGGTTATAGGTGACAAGCTCCCAATTCAAACAATATTGCCAGAACTTGACGAGGAAGGAAAAATTATATTGGAACCGGAAGCAGTCACAGAAACAAGAACTCGACAGCTACGAAATCGATCAATTTCAGAGTATCTTATCAAGTGGAAGAACTTATCCGCTGAAGATTCCACATGGGAGGATGAGAATTTTATGCAGAAGTATCCAGAACTACTCAAGCGTTGAGGACAACACTTTTTTGAAGGAGAGGGGCATGTTGGGTCCCTATAATACTAGTGATTACCCCATTACTATTGTAGTTATACCCCCTATTTATATTGTTGTGCCCCTATTACCCCCATATTGTTATTTCTGTGCCCCATAGAATCCCTCTATTGTTATTTTTGTGGCTTTATATTGTTATTGTTAGGTCGGCTGGATTATATTGTGACTCCTTAGACTCCTATATATAGAAAGGAGGTTTTGTCATTTGTATCATCCAAGAATTGTTCATTTATGTAATGTAAAGGAGGTTGCCCCCTCGAAGAGGCTGAATTCTAAGGCGTGGATCTCTCTTTTCTATATTTTTGTGAGCTGGTTTCATAACAGTATTTGACTGGTCCTGTGGACAGATATTTATTTGATTATACCCGGAGAATATCCATGAATGAAAAGACTTCACATCCGGCGCATTCATCAATTATGTGGTCGATGAAGGGTGTAGGGTAGTTGTCTTTTGGACAAGCTTGATTTACATCCCTATAATCGACGCACACTCTAATTGTTCCTTGTTTTTTCATGACATGTACAATATTCGATACCCAATCGGTCAGAGGAACTGGGTAAATGAAACCAGCATGGAGAATTTTTTCAACTTCTGCCTTAATGGCAGCGACTTTCTTAGGGTGCACCTGTCGTAGTCGTTGTCGTACTGGTTTGACATCTGGATACATCTTGATTTCGTGTTCAACGCTACTCGAGTCAATGCCTGGAATTTCACTATATGACCAAGCAAGGACATCTCTGAATTCGCGAAAAAGAGCGTTATATATTTCCAGTTATAAAGGAGAACAACATTTGCCAACATAAATATTCTCTACAACATCTGTTTTGGTCGAGATATTTATGGCGATAGTCTCTTCAATGTTGGACAAGTTTCGCTCGGAATCCACCGTGTTTACAGTATTTGATAGAAAATAAAAAACTAAAGGATGATAAAGGTCATCAGGAGTGTTTTCTTCACAATTTGGAAGAAGGGAACGATGGTGGTCACTGGTGATCATCCCATGGTGCCCCTTCAATTATCATTGATTGAACAATTCCTTCGTCGGTGACATGCACTCGCGACCAAGGATCTGAAGGGGTACCATATTCCTTAGACCTATCTATCCAAACGCTTGATGAGCGTTGATTTGGGTTTGCCTCCCATGCTAGGAACATTGATTGCTACAATATTTCTGTTGGGATTGGAGGCAAAACCTGGGCATGATCCATGTCAATATCATTTTCTGAGATCTTTTTAGAAGATATCATATTGCAAGTTCCTACCGACGCTACTTCCGCCAAATTGATTGGAGGTGGAAGGGCAAAAGTTCCCATTAATATAGGATCTTTTAGTAGGTCTACTCTGATATTTTGAAGTGAATGGGGGCTTCCATGGATCATTGGAATGCTTCCGGTAACTTGAGAACCATTGGGGGGGAAGTTTTGTTGATCGACGATTGTAATCCCTCCTTGAAAGGGAAATGCAATCTTCCTAAAATAGGTCGACAAAAAAGCAACCATAACATATATCCATGGTCTTCCCAGTAGGATGTTGTAATCGAGATTTCCATCGATTACCTCAACATCTATTTCTACTGTTTTCCCCCCTAGTTCAACCTTCAAGTTACTTAGAATACCATATGGGATATACGTTCGTCTGTCAAATGCTTTTAATGTCATCGAAGATCGCGAAAAGGTTGGAGATCCTAAAGTTTTCTAGCAACTCATCGACATAATACATGTAGATGCCCCCTCATCAATAATTGTTCGATGAACATTATAGAAAAAAAGGCCTATGCTCTTATCAAATATTTGAAAGCTTTCAGAATATACATTCAACACTCCAAGGTAATTGCATATGTGCCCTCTGCTTCAGTAAAAGATTTCCTAACGCAACCAGATGTTGATGGAAGAAGGGCTAAATGGATTGCAAAACTGATTGAATTCAACATAGAGCTGAAGCCTACCAAGTTGGTCAGAGGCCAGGGCCTTACCAAATTGATGGCTGAAGAAAATTGCAGGACGCTGGACATAAATCTTATAAGCATAATTTCAGAAGATGAGTAGACAGAAGACATAGATGAACCAGGGCAGAACCAGTCATTCACAGAAAATCTAGCTTCTTGTGAATGGTATTCTACAATAGCCTATTTTTTACTAAAGCTAGAAGTCCCTCCAGGCCTAAGTGCAAGTCAAGCCAGAACCATTAAGCTCAAAGCAGCCAAGTATTGCATTCATGAAAGCTTGTTGTACTGGAGGGACCCATCTGGAATCCTTTTAAGGTGTCTGGACAAAGAACAATCCATAGAGGTCATGCATCAGTTTCATTCTAGTGTCTGTGGAGGACATCACTACTGGAAAACCACAACCCACAAGATCCTCAAAGCTGGGTATTACTGGCCCACCTTGTTTTCTGATGTTTTTCATTTGTTAAATCTTGTGACAGGTGCCAAAGGTTTGAAGGAAAACAACAGTTGAAATCCCTGCCCTTAAAGCTAATTCATGCCAATGGCCCTTTTCAACAATGGAGCTTGGATTTCATAGGAGAAATAAATCCACATTCCAATGGCCAGCACCAGTGGGTCCTAGTAGCCATTGATTACTTCACTAAGTGGATTGAGGCCATCCCTACAAGGAAAGTTGATCATCATGTGGTCATGAGGTTCCTGACAAAGAATATCTTCACCAGGTTTGGCTGTCCACATAAATTAGTTACAGACAATGCAGCAGCCTTCAGGGCAAAAGAGTTGGTGGACATGTGTGACTCAATGGGCATTAAGCTAGTTCATTCCACCTCATATTACCCTCAAGGTAATGGTCTAGCAGAATCTTCCAACAAGAGCCTGATAAGGATAATTAAAAAGCTGTTGGAAGACAACAAAAGGAATTGGGATTCCAAGCTCAAGTATGCATTGTGGGCTGATAGGGTGACCACCAAGAAATCCACAGGGAATTCCCCATTCAAGCTGGTATATGGCACTGATGCCATATTCCTAATTTAGTTAATACTCCCTATGGCTAATTTCTTGCAGGGAGAGAAGAATGAGGAAGAGGACATGACAAAGAGGATCAGTGATTTGGCAGAAGTGAATCAGAACAGAGAGCAGCTGGTTGAGAAGTTTGCAGCACACCAAAATAAAATTAAGGAAGCCTTTGACAGGAAGGCAAAGACAGACAATTTTCAGGCTAGAGACTTGGTTTTTAAGTGGGATGCACTGAAAGAGAAGAAGGCAATCATGGGAAGTTTGATGCTCTGTGGGCTGGACCTGATTGAAGTTTGATGCTCTGTGGACTGGACCTTTTGTCATCACTTGAGTCTAGGGAAACAACACCTTCATGCTGCAAAGTGTGGAAGGAGAAACAGTTTTTGATGGCCTAGTTAATGGGTGATTTTTGAAAGTTTATGTTGTTTAAGGCCTTCAAGCCTTAATGTTGTAAATATGTTGTTTTATCAGGTTGTAGTGTAGACCTAATTAGACTCCATGCCCAATGGAAAACTAGGAAATTTTGCTAATCTGGTTTTTGTAGGAAAGGCAATGGTCTGCAGTTCTTGAGACCTCATAGGGAGGATCTCATCCCCAGAAGGAGCCAGTGTTAGCTCTGCTATGCAATGCCGAGTTTTGAAGGTCAAAGATAAGCCTGGTTGTGTTGGTTAGCTCAAAGGAAAGCCCACAGTGGTCACATTTCCCTTCTTCTTCTATCCCGCTTGCCCCATTTTTCTTTGTTTCCTCTGTTTTTCTCTAAAACCAAATAAACCCCTTTTGCTTTAAGCCTCAAGCGCTAAAGCCCAGACCCCCATAAACCGCACCCATACGACTGTGTGCCTTTATAAAATCATCACCTGTAATCTTCGCCGTTGATATTTCCTGTCGAATCTAACAGCGCTTGTCTCGCCCGATAAAGCAACTTGCACGATTGTTTCCCCACTGTCTGATCATCTCCACCGAAGATCCAACGACATTCACTTCCCCTGCACCTGTAGCCTGATCGAACGTTAGTGCATGATGAGAGCAGTTTCTCTCTCTCATCCACCACTACGTGTCATGCGCTAGATGGGATCGCACTCCCTCGTCCTTTTACCGCCCAACGCCCAAAGGTAATGCAATCGATACCACTTACCGCTTAACCTTTTGTTCCCGCCTGATAATGGCCGCGCACCTTCGTCGCCCGAACACCGTTAGATCTATTCGCCTAAGATCCAACGGCTCACGTTCATCCCACTCCCACCTCTTCCGATATCCTCCACCAAGCCATCTCCACTGTCTATTCTCCCAATCCAATAGCCGATATTTCTCCCTCATCCAACTCGTCCACTCGCCATGCAGTCCACGTCCCTTGACCGCTCCATGTGCCCGAAGGATGAAGGTGACCGGCTTACCAGTACTAGTCGCAGTTGCTCCTCAACAACCATATTTAACAAACAGTATGGCCAAAGGGAAAAAGGACAGAGCATGATCATTTAACTGCATTTAGCAATTATGGAACTCATTGATACGAACACTCCAGCTGCCTGAGAGGACAGCAGAGCACCTAAAAGATCAGATTCATCCACTGAAGCAAGCAAACACACTCAAAGACTCCATCAGGTAGTGAAATGCAGTTGGTGGTCAATTATGACCCCTCCATACCTAAACGGCCAAGTGCCTTTGTAATAAAATTCTATATATACCTAGAAAAAAGATGTAATCAGGGTTGAGGGTTGATGTTTTGATGTAAGGTTCAAATTCTGGAGAGTGTAATTGTTTAGACACTTGCAACGTCTCGTCTTCATTTTCAGCTAATACAAGCTTCTTTTGATGTTAACTGCTCACTTTCCATCCTTCTCCTGTTCAAAGTTGTGCCTAATATGTTGTATTCTTGAGCTCTTGATATTTGGCATTAGAGTAGCTGTCATCCTATCTCCGTGTTAAAATCTTGCATGCATCATTTAATAAGTTATTCAGGTTTCTCTTCATCTGGTGCCAGAGAGCTGTCATCCTGTCCGTGCATTAGGAGATTAGATTTGCAGGCTTTTTCACTGGTTGCAGTCGGCCATCACATGGTCTTATGCATTTGCTGGTGTGGTCAGTATTCTCCATATTCACCCAATCTTTAAACTGTGAGTAGTTGGTGGTCTAAAGCCTTGTAGTCTGGGGGTGTTCATGCATGTCTGGAGTGAAACAAAGTAGAAGTGGTTATCTGGCTTGGACAAGCATCATTTCTTCCATTCTTCCATTACAACAATAAGTTGAAATTTATATGTTACCAGGCATCTCCGAGCTACAACCTAGGAGAGTTTCTTGGAATCCTAACAGAGCCATGCTGTATTTATACCTTCCTATGGTCCACGGACCAACTTACTTCCTATTATTCTATATTATTTCTTGATCGGACAACCCTTTGACTTGACTTTTTACATTTCGCGCTCCACATATTTTGGAGGTTTGCAACATTTTTATCCTAACTTCTGGGCTATCACACCCAAAACTGTTACGCGGGACCTTTGCTATCCAACATCCCTGCACAACAACCTGATGAAGAAGAGGAAGAGGATCCCATAATTGAGGAAAACTCAAATCCACAAGCTCCTCCAACAAACGAAGGAACTAATCAGGAAGGAATGGTGATAGTAAGTTCGCAAAATCCAAGTGCAGAAAGGAATCTTGGTCAAGACTTGCAGAAGGAGAATGAAATTGGAGGATTCAAACGTCCTTATTCCTCTGAGAGCTTAGACTCAGATAAGGAACATCCAAGGAAAACAACAGACAACCAACTAATCATTGTAACATCCACTCTTGATCAAGGAGGATGGCGAAAATTTGAGAAGAAGAAGGGTAGAAAAGGGTGACTAAGCATTTTCTCTTTGTCCCAGTTTATCACTTTTCTTTGGTTGGTTTTCTTTTGGGTGTCAGCTTTTGACTGGCACTTTTTCGAAAGATTCATGTAACTTTTATTTTTTAATTCTTTGTTTTTCTTTTTTTTGGGCTTCGGTCAAAACGTTGAGCTAAAAGAATGCCTTTTGACATTTTGTTCTTTAATTTTGAGGCTGAATAAAACTACGATTTTAATTTATATATATATATATATATATATATATATATATATATATATATATATATATATATATATATATATATATATATCACATAATTTAAATAATATAATATTTTGTAATTATTGATATTTAAAATTTTCATTTTTAAGTTTTAATAAAATAAAATTTAATGTGTAACTAAATTAACTAAATTTGATACACAATTTTAAAGTTATTTAAAACTTAAATTTAAAAGAGTTAATTTTAACTTTCTCCCCACATCACCACCCATATACATATAGTGAAACTTATAACTTCAGACTAAATTTGATGTCTTAGAAATAATAGAACAACCATTTTTGAAGTTATTTAAATTTTGAAATTATAAAACATATTTAATTACATATATAAATGAGATATTCTTATCCCCGTGATAAATTCTATATATTCAATAAGATAAAACCCAAAAACTGTTGACTTTGCATCAGGATAAATTTAAAAAAGAACACATACCCCTACCTATATATTTTGCTTACAAACTATATGACCCACACTATATTTTTCTTTGCATCAGAGAGGTATATCTATATATAGAGAGCGTATGAGTTGGAATTGCAGACATCAGCCCTGGCCCATCCTTTTCTGCAGAAGGTCGGAAGTCCTAGTCAATTGCAGCCTTTCCCATTTCAATTTCAATTTATATTTTTAAATTAGCATGAAGTTTTGAAAAATGCATGCAAACCCATAATTCTATGGCGACGTCTGTAAATCTTCTTTAATCATTATTAAGGTTTAAAAAACTTGCATGCCAGCCAGCCAATTCTATGCTGATGTCTATCCTTTGTTTGTTGGGGTCATGGATAAACTATGATGGTACAATCATGTAGCAAACCCATAATTCTATGGCGACGTCTGCAAATCTTCTTTAATCATTATTAAGGTTTAAAAAACCTGCATGCCAGCCAGCCAATTCTATGCTGATGTCTATCCTTTGTTTGTTGGGGTCATGGACGAACTATGATGGTACAATCATGTAACTGTAGATGTGGACGTTACGGGGATTTTGATTAAAATTTAGCAGCAGACGCTTATGGATTCCTTGCTGCTCTCTTATGTCAAGTACAGCTATAACGGCTTTATAAAGACCAGTTTTGGGTGTTTCAAACTAAGGTTGTCTTATTATTTTTTTTTAAGGAAACTGTGGAATGGCTGTGCAATGACTTATGTTTTGAGTGGATATTTCACTCATCATCGGGGACAATCGAAGCTTTTAAATGAGAATAAAGAGAGTTGTTTTTAGTGTTTTATGATGGAAGCTTTTAAATAAGAGTAAAGAAAACGTATCTGGTGGACACTTCACTCATCATTAGAAATTGTCTGTTTATTTTGGTCGATCCAAAATGCAACCATTCGATTCTCCTTATTGCAGTAGTACAGAATCCTTGTCTGTTTATTTCGGTGGATCCAAAATGGTACAACCATTCGATTCTCCTTATGGCAGTAGTACAGAATCCTTGAACCTTGAGGCAGGATTTCCTAATGGCAATAGTACAGAATCCTTGCACCTTGAGGCAGGATTTCCTAATGGCAGTAGGACAGAATCCTTGCACCCTGAGGCAGGCTCTATTTTGCTTCCCAAAATGGCTGCAGAGGACAACATAGATGAAGAAAATATTGAGAAAGCCAAGAAAGTCAAGGATACTAAGAGAGGAGAAGACACCAAGTTTTCTGTTCCATTCTACAAATTATTTATGATGGCAAACACTACTGATATCATACTTATGAGTATCGCTGCCATTGCATCTGTTGTCAATGGACTTTCTTTGCCAATTATGTCAATCTTGTTCGGGAACATTACCGATGCATTTGGGCAAAATGAAGGCGCAAATATTCATAGAGTTGTGCATGAAGTGTCTCAGGTAAAACTTATTTATGGAGAAAAACCTATTTGAATCTGCTGTCCTTTTCATACCATTTAGATTCAAATGTTTGTGTTGGTTTTTGTGGTAAACTTTGTGATTCAATGTTTGTATTAGTTTTTGTGATATATTTGTGGTAAAATTCGGAAAGTTGCTGTAAAAATGTCCTCTGTTATTTATTTGTTCGTAATATGCAGAGCAGAGGAAGTTAAGGAAACTATTCCATATAAAGCTAGGGTTTCTTATTGAATTTATATCAATAGAAAAGTTTAAACATAACCAGCACATCTAAGTCCATTTGTTATATGCACTTTGAAGTTGTAGTATTGCAGTCTTTTACTGTCAAGATGTGTATGAGAACAATGTTCAACTGTATATGTGTAAATGTCCATTTACACTATATTATAAATGTAAATGTCCATTTACACTATATTATAAACAGTTGATAAATTACCTTTGCTTTAGTTTACTTCTTTTATATATATATAATTGTCTTTAGTAACATGGATAAGAGTGTAACGTAGATTTGAACTTGAAAATCTCAATTATTTTGCAGTTACACTAACAATGCTCGATTTGTTTTATAAATTAGATATATTTTTTATTTCTATAAATTAGATATATTTTTATATAAATAAATGTAGTTTTATTATTATTATTAGAAAATATAATATAAGTGACTTACATTATTAAAAAATATAATTTGAGTGACTTAAATTGTTAAGAATACACGTGTTAAGAATACGTTGTTTTGTTTTGGTTTTTTTTTTAATAAGTTTAAATTTAGAGAGAGAATATATATACTTTCAGAAACTTTAAAAGTCAAATCACTTTGCAGAGTTAAGTTCCTTGTTTTATAAACAAGGAAGTCTTAAACTCCAATTTGGTTATTGATGTTTAGCTTGACAGTGGCACAGGTAAAATGGATCAAAGTCCACTCCCATGTTCCTCTTTTAAAAATATAGTCTAGTTATGATAGCTCTAGTGGTTGGGAGCACGATTTGTTCTCCTTGTTGTGATAAGGTGTTGGTAGCTGTAGTGGTTGGGATCACGATCTGTTCTCCCTACTGTGATAAAGCTTGAAAAGTACATACCCCCACCCATGTGATGTTTAAGTCATAAGTGACTGGTATATCTATAAAGTATATCTAACCTAAGAGCCTCCACCCACATGACATATAAGTCATAAGTTGTTATAGTATATATGGTTGGCTTGCAAGCACGCTATTGGATATACTCTTGGTGGTATTGTGTTAGTCAGAAGATTTGATCTTGGGCTTCCTTCTGATTATATACTCTTGGGGTGATGAGAATCACTAAGGAATTTTGCCCAATTTTGGGAATACTAATTTAAAAGGGGCAAATTATTATTTTATTAAAATGATGAAAACAATCACTTAGTGGAAAATGGCCCCCGCCAATAAAATAAAATAATATTAAAAATGAGTCTAGAAGCATGGGGAGAAATTAGAAAAGGAGGAGGGACTCGTTTGTTGATCATATTTTAATTATTACACCACATTTCATCTTCTCTTAGAGCTATTTAGCACAAGAGCTAGAGTGTTGTTTAGCACCAGGGTTTCAAGCGAAGCCCAAGCCAGTTTCAGAGGACTTTGAGTGCCTCCCTCACTGGATATTGGAGGAGTCTACTTCAAGGCTTCTACGGAGATTAACCTTCACCAGTTGGATCAACAGAGCACATTTATTGGGCATAGAAGGAAAATCGATTTGGTCATCTACGTAGGATGGAGAGGAGATTGGGGGATAATACTTGCAGAGATTTTCTCTTGTTGGGGAAGCAAAATTTTGGTGGCAATTTGTGGGCCTAGAGCTAAGCCATTCTTGTGGGCCGAAGTCACTTTCTTTTGACAATGTATGGGTCTTTTTGGTAGAGCCAATGCATAGAGAGGAGCAGATTTGGAGGCTAGAGAGTTGGTGGTTTTTGGCAGCCCGGGAGGGAGATTTTTAGTGTAGAGTGGATTCTTCAGTGGAGGAGCTTGTGGATTGTTCCAACAATAATTCCTTCAGCATAACATAGCAGTAATTAGTTCGGTAACTCACACCATTTTGTGGGTTTCCTCTCAGCTTGGAGTGGAGCCAAACCCTTTCTAGGTTTTTGTGGATATTTGGAGGAAAGACCATAGTTGAAGTCTCAGAATTTGTTGAGCAATATACAGGGAAAAAATCTAGTAAGGTGTATAGCCAACTAGAGAGCCACTTGCACCCTTTTGGAGGGCTTCTTCATCATCTGGATTCAACCCAAACCATTTATGGGTTTTTGTGGGTTTGGTGAGAGGAGACCGAGGCTAGAATTTTAGAGCATTCCGAAGAGTATTCAACCCTGAGGACATCATTTCAACCAACTAGCGGTAGTAGATTATTTATGGGCAGTGCACATTTCTTGTTCTGAGTCATTTCCCCATCTAGGTTCAAGATCTATCCTTTGGGTCTTGCGTAGCTTGCTTGGCAAGCTCGGGTTCTATCATGTCAACTCATTTTATGTACCTGTTCCCAGTATATTAATAAAATGGCCCAAAATATTTTGCTGGTGTCTATTGTGTTTTGATTTGGGTTGTGATTCTTTATCCATTATGTTGTTCCTTGCACATTGTTTTGGTATTACTGTGCAGTAGAGTGTGATGTTGCACAGCGGGATTTTGGAGTGTTGCCTCTAGAGGGATCTGTTGGAGGGGACATCAGGCGTGCCATTGTGTTTGGCTTCCCCAAGATTGATGAGGGCACAGATGAGCATCTCTTGGTCATACCTGTCAGGACTCACACACAGTCACAGAGGATTTCACTGTTGTTCCTTGACACTCCCGAGCACAGGAGGGTCACTTGAGATAATTGAATGACACTTAGTGCACCAGGAGAGAGACTTCCTAGCAATGGCATATGGTCAGGGGACGAGTTAGCAGATGCAGGCTTGGGGTTAGCCCGATCTCCTACAAAGGTAGCATATGCTCCACCCTTGAGCTCAAACATAAGGAGATGCATGACATATTTTGGGCAGGACATTCTAAGGTGTCATAGGAGCATATACAATGGGTGATGGACCTTTCTTACAAGCAAATGTTTAGACTCTATGCAGTATTGGGGTGCGCCATCAGGAGACATGATAGTAGATCTCACTATGTGGTATGGCAAGCGCAAGACATTTTAGCATGCATCAGATTTATTCATGATATATGGAGTCTATACATGAGTGGCATGTAGGGACCAAAGAAGATACATAGATGGATTCCAACAACTAATAGAACTTTGTCTCAACAAATTTGGCTATGGGATCTAGGGATTCGGTTGGATAATAGGTCACTCTATTTTGCAATGAGCAGAGTCATGGCAAAGAGGGATCTAGATCACTCTTGGATTATCGTTGAGGCCTTCATCGTATTCTCAGGCAGGTTTTGATCTTTGTTGCTTCTCAGGCTCAGGATTAGCTTTGGATGGGTAAGCTTTGATATCGTGGAGATGCCTAGGCAGGATGTGCTTGGCCTTTACAGATACTTCGTCATCAGGTTCCAAGAGGGGAGGATACGATATGAGTACTATGGGAAGTCTATCGTAGTCAAAGTGGCATAGCACCAACATGGTGGTATCCTTTTGAGATTACAATGGGACCCCAATATTACAGGGATTTGAAATTCAACTATGTTTAGGGATAAGTTGGTCTTTACAAGGGGAGGTCATGCAAATCTTCCATTGGTTTTCAGTTCTACATAGAGTATTTCATCCTCTAGTGATTCACTGATGACTTGGGGCAATACACTAGTATGGCAAGATATTCAGCCGAAGGAGACTATGGAGAGTTCGTGTGGGCAAGGGGGCTCTTCCCCACCTGGGTTGGATTGCATCTTCAGGAGTCTACTCTAGTGCATGAGATTGGTTTTTCAGTAGGAAAACTTCTCGAGGAGTTGGTTAAGATTCCACATGATCAAGGTGCTCTACTTACTGGTGATATGCAGAGTGTTTCTGGTGATTGTGTCTTGTGGGGCAAGGAGTGGTCCACATTGAGTAGGATGACTCGGGACTTTGGTATTGAGGGATTCATTTATGACAAGATAGTGCATAGATTCAGGGTGACTCAGTGGCACATTTGGGACCTCGGCATTGTTTGTAGTGACAATTTGGATCAATAGAGAGAGGGAGCACTTGTTCGAGCATTGCTTGAGGAAAAACAATTTTTGGCAGGGAGGACTGTAATATCCCCAAATTTGTGAGCATGGAAATCACTAAGGAATTTTCCCTAATTTTGGCAATATTAATTTAAAAATAGCAAATATTATTTTATTGGAGAATGACAACAAATTATTATTTTATTAAAATAGTGGCAAAAGTCACTTAGTGGAAAATGACCCCCACCAATAAAATAAAATAATATTAAAAATGAGCTTAGAAGCATAGGGAGAAATTATAAAAAGAGAAGGGACTCATTTGTTTATCATCTTTTGACTGTTACACTTCATATTTCATCTTCTCTTGGAGTTGTTTAGCACAAAGGCCATAATGTTGTTTAGCACCAGGGTTTCAAGTGAAGCCCAAGCCAGTTTCAAAGGAGTTTGAGTGTCTCACTAGATGGAGATTGAATGAGTCTACTTCAGGGCTTCTATAGAGCTTAACCTTCACCAGTTGGATCAACAAAGAACATTTCTTAGGAGTAGAAGGAAAATCGATTTTGTCAACTGCACAAAATGGAGAGGAGATTGAGGGATAATACTTGTAGGTATTTTCTCTTATCAGGGAAGCATAATTTTGGTGGCAATTTATGGGCCTAGAGCTGAGCCATTCACGTGGGCCGAAGTCACTCGCTTTTCGCAGTGCGTGGGCCTTTCTGGCAGAGCCAGTGTAGGTTTAGAGAGGAGCAAATTTGGAGGCTAGAGAGCTGGTGGTTTTTGGCATCCCGGGAGGGAGATTTTTAGTGGAGAGTGGATTCTTCAGTGGAGGAGGTTGTGGATTTTTCTAGTAGATAATTCCTTCAGTAGAATGTAACAGTAACTCGTTGGGCAATGCATCGGTTTCCTCTCAACTTGGAGTGGAGCCAAACCCTTTCTGGGTTTTTGTGGATATTTGAAGAAGAGACAAAAGCTGAAGTTTCATAATTTTCTGAGTGATAAATAGGGCAAACTTCTAGTAGGGCATATGGCCAGCAAGATAGCCACTTGCATCGTTTTGGAAGGCTTCTTCATCATCTGAATTCAACCCAAACCATTTACGGATTTTTGTGGGTTTGGTGAGAGGAGTCCGAGACTAAAATTTTAGAGCATTTCAAAGAGTATTCGACCCCGAGGACATCATTATAGCCAACAACCAGTAGCAGATTATTTATGGGCGGTGCACATTTCTTGTTTTGGGTCATTTCCCCATCTAGGTCTTGCATAACTTGCTTGGCAAGCCCAGGATCTATCATTTCAGCTCATTTTATTTACATGTTCCCAATATATTAATAAAATGGCGCAGAATCCTTTGTTGGAGGGTATTGTGTTTTGATTGTTTATCTATTTTGTTGTTCCTTGTGCATTGTTTTGGTATTAATGTTAATTTTTCAGTGAGGAGTATTACACACCATAGTTGAAAAAAGAAAATATTAAAAATGGCTAGCCCTTTTTAAATATAAAAATCAATTTTATTATTAAGTGTCTATTTTGGAATAGGATTTCTAAAATTTTCATTTAATTATTAATAATTATTAGGTGGATGATGGATGAAATATAGTATTAGTAACCTACTATAGTGACCCATGATATTATAACAAAGTCTATTATAAGTTAAAAATATCCATGATAAAATGGAACTTAATTTCCTCATTATAATTGATATATATATATATATATATATATATATATATATATATATATATATATATATATATATATATATAATTGATTTGCTCATGGGGTTAGAGCAGATAGTGACAAGGTGTTTTGTTAAGGCACTCCATGGGGTAAAGGTCATTGATTCAAAATTCCGTGGGCAAAAACCCAATCATGCTAAGGGCGAGTGTGGACCAGGCCAAGTGTGATGCCCAGGTGATTTTGATCATAGATTCCCCCAAGTCCCAGCGACTCAAACCATGTAGATGCCGCTAAGTCGAAGCTACTCAAACCACACGTTAGTTGTACTAATCATCTTAAGACTCACATAAATTAACAAATAAAAATAATATAATTTAATTAATTTTTATAATTTTCTTCACTTAAATTTTAAGAATGTGAAATGACTATTTTAATACCTATCTACCAACCATTTAATTTATGTAATTATATTACATATTTACCATCCATTTAATTTATATACTTTCATACCTATTTACCAACCATTTAATTTTAATTTATATATTTGATACCTATCTACCCACCATATAATTTAACTTATATCCTCATGCTATGAAAATTTCCCCAATGGTCTGTTAACTTAAAAACGTCGCAATGAGTAGTTAACATGCCCTTCATTCAGGGTTCAAAATGATGGTGTCCTAGACACAAAATAACTACATCAATCCATGCCAAACTTTGATCATTAAACTTTAGTGTGGGGACGATAGTGTGCAGAAACAACAAACCTTGCTGTGGCGATGATACTGTGAGGAAAACATGCGAAAAACAACTCATTGTCCAGATAATAAATTAATACCTCGTCTTTTTCAAAGATTCTCGTCTTTAAAACCCTATATATTTTCTGAAATTCTCTACTTCCTCACCCACAATCAACCCCCAAAGGATTTGCGAGCTTACAGCGTGCCGTTTTGACTAGCAACAAAATTTAGGATTTGTAAGCTTATGAAAGTCAATTTCATGGTCAGCAAAGCCTATATATTGTACAGACACGCTTTAAATGCAAGCTGTTAGCTCAAGGTTCCATTGTTCAGGATTTTACAAAAGGTACTTCTGTATCTCAAAGTTCCATAACCATGAGCAAAGTACCACTGCTTTACTTTAGCGGAACTGTGAATAGTAAAACCATTGCCATACAATTTAGGCAATGTGGAGTCAATTCAATTTTTTATTTAAAATGTATTCTCTACTCAAGTCAAAGATGTGGATACAGTTTAATTTTGGATTGTAAGAATATTTTGGAATTAAACAGCTAAGAGTGAATTAAAAAAATTTGATCATTCATCCGATTCAAAATATATTCCTAAAATGACTTCGCACAAAGTAACCATAAAAAAGGCTTTCCCACGATTTGTTATTACTTGAATGTTCCAAGTGATTTCTCTGTTGCAACTCCCAACATTCTTAATAATAAGAACCTTAAAATGACCAGTTTTCATAATCCTTTCATTCAAAGGATTTAGGAGTGAATATATTTGACTTCTGTTTTATTTTGTTTTTTTTCTTGTGGCTGTCCTCTGTTTTCGATACCTGACCTTTAAAGTTCCATGTGAGGAAAGTAGGGTAGAACCTTTTTTGCTTTATTTTGTATGCTGGACTTAATCATTTTGTTGCTTTGGTTGCTTCAGGTAGCTTTGCAGTTTATTGATCTCGCTTCTGTTGCAGCGATTGCATCCTTCTTCCGTGAGATATTACCTTCCAACATTACCTTATGTTTTGGTCTTTTTATGGTCATGATTCTAGTTTCAATCCCTATTGATTATTTTTTTCCTTGGTCATTTTTGTAATGAATTTCAGTTATAACAAGGCAGTTGAATGGGCATCAAAATATAATTGAGTTTTCCTTGTATAAATTGCTATACTTCAATATCTAACTTCATAGATTTTGCTCGACAGAGGTGGCTTTTTGGTCGTGCACAGGCGAAAGGCAGGCTGCTCGTATCAGGAATGTCTACCTGAAAACTATTCTAAGGCAAGACATCACATTTTTTGACTGTGAGACATCAACAGGAGAGGTTATTGAAAGGATGTCAGGGGACACCATACTAATTCAAGAGGCTATAGGTGGAAAGGTCTGTCAATAACTGCTATTAAACAACAATCCTTTAAGTAACTCCAATCCAGCCTGGCTAACAGTGCACAAGATTTAGAATTAAAATGTCCATTGGTATGGTATAAGATATTCCATCAAATGAAAACAACATACCGGAGACGCATTTATAATCAAAATACATTTCTCCAGCTAGCCGTCCATTACATAGGCTTTGTCATCTCATAAATTGCACCAGCCATCTCTTTGGAATAGGAGCATGAACATTTGGCCAATGCAGGACCAACCTACTTGCTGAGGTGCATCAATGAAGTTGTTTTTTTCTTTGTTAAATAAATAGCAACTCTACCAACCAACTTGCTTAGGTGTATCAATGAAATTGTTTTTTTTTTCTTTGGTAAATCAATAGCATTGTTGTAATACTGTCAAGACTCCCAAATATCGAACACCAAAGCTCCAGGAAAAAGCCTATACTTCGGCCCTCTTTAAGTTCATTCTTGGGTCCCTTATGGTCAGAAAGGAGATTACAGCATTCGCTAGATACACTCACTCTGAAAATGAATTGATGCACAAGCTTGTGTCCGAAACGGACTCAGGGTGGTCTTTACAAAACTTGAATACAATATTGCCATTTTCAAAAACATTTCTTGCAACAGTTTGTGGAATCAATATCACTGATTTACTACTATCATCTTGTTTCCTATACACTGAAAAAACAAACAAAACATAAATTCATTTAGCAAACCCGATTTTTTTTTTTCACTTGATTTCTATCAGAGGCAGAAGGGAGGTAACATCCTTTCAAGCTCCGCATCTGGATATTCAGCTTGCCTGCTGCGGTGTTAACTCCTGGCCATTATTTGTACTCTAACGATCTTTGATCATATCCCAGGCCATGATAACTTATGATGTTGTGGTCATTGTTTGAAGGGCTCCCATGCACCCTAGAATTACTCCACTTATTGTCATGCTCTGTCTTGTACTCTGCAATTAGTCTTCCGAATTTCTTCCTTGTTTAACTTCTTTCCAACTTAGTCCAATGGGAGTTCAGGAGTTCTTATCCCCAGCCTGCATCTGATGCAATATTGGCTAGTCTGTCGGCAACCTTGTTTTTTTTTGGACATTGTGAGACTAAATCTTTGGGGAGCTCCTTTTAAACTTGTAACCTTCTCTATAGGGGTGTTAATCTCCAATTTTCAGTTAAGAGGTCTTCACAAGAAGCCGATAGAACCCACTACATGAAATTGATGATGATACATGAATCCCCCCTTCAGGCTTCAATGACTAGGTGGTCAATCCCTATAGCTAAACCATATTGTGTCTCATGCTTGACGGGAAGCAACTATGCTAGATCATTCGTGCCCATGTCTATGTTCCAAATATAGACCAACATTGACCTGCCTTTCTGTTTCCTGCAGATACCTCTGAAAGTCCAATGCCTGCCCTGCCACCAGAATTGCTCCTCCAATGACCATCAAAATTAAGTTTCAGAGGAGGAGGTTCCGGAAGTTGCGACATCCAGAAGTTTATTTCATGGAAGTAGTTCCAGCCTCCAGGATTGAAATGCTATAATCCACCAGTTTCTGATTTCGTTCACATGAGATATGTAAATCATCTTGCCTCGAGGATTTCAATTCTATCCCCTCTTTGATGTTTTTAACGATTCTGTCAGCGATAATCAATGAGATTGTAGGTTACTGTTTCTTGCAGGTGCAGTCATCATCTGGTATTTCGCATGCCATCAGGTTGCTCTTGCTATAGACCAATCATCTTATGGCAGTCAAGTTTCCCTCCACAAAAACTGTCATTCTAAATGATGAATTATAGACAATTTTATCACCAACTGCACTGATGTCCTAATTAATTTGTGTTGCCTTACCAAAGTTGGTTGTGTAATAGTATACATCTGAAGATAAGTCGATGTGTGTGAGCACATGGAAAGGAGTTGTAAGAATTCCTAACAGGGCATTCTTTGGCTTACAACTTTTTCATTATTAGCAGCTAGGATATTTAATGAAATATGAAGGAAAAGCACATTTTCTCTATGATGGGAAAGCCTACTCAGTAGTTTCTTTGTACTATAAAATTGAATATATAATTATAATCATGTGATTTTCTCGAAAACTTTTAAAAATATGTTATCAAAATAATTGAAGTAATTCTGCTTTTTTTCACAGATGAAGGTACAGTCATCTTATTATATCTTTATGTTGTTTTGTTGTCTGTTCAGGTCGGGATGTTCATACAGTTCACATCTGCATTCTTTGGAGGTTTCATTGTGGCTTTCACCAAAGGATGGAAACTTACCCTGGTAATGTTGGCTACGATTCCTTTTCTTGTAGCAGCAGGTAGTGCTATGTCTATGATAATAGCAAAGACGTCAAGCCGAAGTCAAAAAGCATATGCAGAAGCAGGCAATGTCGTGGAGCAGACAATTGGCTCAATTAGGACTGTAAGTATACGATCAATAAGGGAATGCATGCCTTGGCCCTCGTCATATCATAAGGCCAAGTATCTTTACTTTTGATTGAGGTTACTATGTCATATCAGTACATATTGTATTGCACATTTTTCAGATTAGTAAAGCAGATGAATTACCTTTTAGGTTGCGTCTTTTACGGGGGAGAAGAAAGCTGTGACTGACTATGATATGTCACTTAAGATTGCTTACAAAGCTGCTGCTCAGCAAGGGTTGGCTGCTGGCTTTGGCATGGGGACTTCCCTCTTTATTATATACTGCACCTATGCATTGGCTCTTTCGTATGGATCACAGTTAATTATCAATGAAGGGTATTCCGGCGGCAATGTGCTTAATGTCGTATTTGCAGTTCTTTCCGGCAGCATGTAAGATGAATGTGCATTGCCAAATGCAGTATTTTCATTAGATAAAGAAATTCAGCTCAATAGCCTTTCACTTATTCATGTAGATAAACTCATCTTGATTAATGAGGGCAATGACAAATATTTTGCTGGTCTCAGGTCAATAACCCAGACATCACCATGTTTAAATGCATTTGCAGCTGGATAAGCTGCAGCTTACAAAATGTTTGAGACAATTAATAGGAAGCCGGAGATTGATATCTATGATACAAAGGGCTTGGTCTTCAAGGACATTCACGGTGATATTGAACTTAGAGACGTATACTTCAGGTATCCAGCACGGCCTGATGTTGAAATATTTTCTGGGTTCTCATTGAGAATACCCAGAGGCACCACTGCAGCTTTAGTTGGAGAGAGTGGAAGTGGAAAGTCCACAATGATAAGTCTCATTGAGAGATTTTATGATCCACAAGCTGGAGAAGTGCTTATAGACAGTTTCAATATCAAGCAGTTTCAACTTCAATGGATAAGACAAAAAATTGGACTTGTAAGCCAGGAACCTGTCCTCTTTGCATGCACTATTAAAGAGAATATTGCGTATGGTAAAGATGGAGCTACGCTAGAGGAAATACATATTGCTGCCGAGCTTGCTAATGCAGCAAAATTTATCAGCAAAATGCCACAGGTTTTGTTTTTCGTATATGGATCTTGATTATTTGTAACTTTCCTCATTGTGTAATATGCATTTCTTTGCAGATGGATATTTCATATGTTGACGATTATAGTTGTTATTTCCAGGGTTTTGATACAATGGTAGGGGAGCATGGCACCCAATTATCTGGAGGCCAAAAACAAAGGATTGCAATTGCAAGGGATATTTTAAAAGATCCCTGAATTCTTCTCCTTGATGAAGCTACTAGTGCCTTGGATATAGAGTCTGAAAAAGTGGTTCAAGAAGCTCTTAATAGAATTATGATAAATAGAACAACAGTTATTGTTGCTCATCGTCTGACTACTGTAAGAAATGCTGATATGATTGCTGTGGTTAAGCGTGGTACCATTGTTGAAAAGGGTAAAATTTTACATTGCTTTAATTTTTTCACCTTTCTCAAGAGTCAACAGAGAATAAATGAACAATCTAGTAACTAAACTAATTCTTCCCGCCTTGTGCCAGTGATTTTAACATGTGAGGCTATGAACTTTGTAAAATAGTTCTTCTACACTTCTCATGTCACTAGTTTTAAGTTTTAACTCAGGTTTGGTGACAAGTTTACTGAAAGGATTCTTCTTCATTCCCCATGCCAATCTATTAATGAATCTGAGAAATGTGATATTCAGGTCCACACTCTCGGCTGACCATGAACCCTTCTGGTGCATATTCACAGCTTATACATCTGCAGGAGGTGCATCAATCAGAAGACCAACATTCAAATGATCCTGATCAACATGAAATACATTTGTATAATTCCAAATATATTAGCAGGGTTGAGTTTCGGAGGTCAACTCTTAAGTCTATAATCAGTGAGTCATCTGGAATAGGTGGCAGTCACCGCTCCATTTTGTTTCCATCTGCCTTCCCTGGTGAAGAGAGTCTCCACGATGTGGAAGATGGTCAGCAGAATCTTGCAAAAGATGTTCCTCTTTTACGCTTAGCGTCTCTCAACAAGCAAGAGGCTCCAGTGCTCATATTGGGATCCATTGCAGCAATTGTGAATGGGTGTTCACTGCCTGCTTTTGCTCTCTTGTTTTCAAGTATTATGGGTAGCTTCTACGAACCTCCACATAATCTTCGTAAAGATGTTGGGTTCTGGTCACTCATTATTGTAGCTTTGGCAGTTACATCCTTCCTCGTGACACCATTACAAATGTACTGCTTCGCTGTTGCTGGTGGCAGGCTTGTGAGACGCATTCGATCATTGACATTTCAAAAAGTTGTTTACCAGGAGATTGGATGGTTTGATCATAGTGAGAACTCAACGTGAGTAGCTAGAAATCTCTAATTATTTTAGTTATTGGAGGAAACCACTCCAACTTTGCTAAAAATTCATTTTTCTTGGGTAGATATTAGATATTAGCGATCATATTAATTCCAGGTTTCTGTTTTCAGCGGTGCAATAGGTGCAAGGTTATCAACAGACGCTGCAACTGTGCGTAGTGTTGTGGGAGATGCTTTGTCACTTGTTATTCAAAATATCTCAACAATCATTGCTGGTATTGTTATAGCGTTCACAGCAAACTGGAAGTTGGCACTTTTGGTGTTAGCTATGTTGCCCCTGCTAGGTCTTCAAGGCTTTGTTCAAATAAAGTTCACGGCGGGTTTCTTCGCTGATGCAAAGGTTAGGAATATCAACTTATTTATTGGTATCCCCTTATTTTATTGATATAGGTCAGGCCTTCAAATTTGCTTCAAGCATCAATCAGGGAAGTGCATAACAGAGGAAGAATCATAAAAGGGAAATACTCATCATAGTTACTTTTATTATTTTTCCCCTTTCTTCATCTGTTAAACTTCTCTTGCATAGACTCACCAAAGACTCTTTAAATAAAATAGCTGCTTGACAACGTCTAGTGACTTTAGTCCATATAACTCTTGCAGGTCAGCAGCAACATTAGTAAGTTGTTTTCTATTGTTGATGATAGATCTTTGAGAAACTGCGTTCTTTATCACTGAGGGTAAAGTCTTTGTATATTGTTGATGATAGATCTTTGAGAAACTGTGTTCTTTGTCACTGAGGAAAACAAATGTATAGCTTGTTGTCTGACAGTAATGAATTATCAGTCTTACTCTCAGAATCGTATACACTGCATACTGTTAGATTTTCAGAAAACGTATATTTAGACTTTTTGTTGTTGTTATGAATAATGTTTTTACTCAAGTCAGTTTCTCAATTGTAGATGAGTAGGATTGTCTTGTTCTTCCTGTCCTAAGAGTTTTAACCGTTTGAACTATCATTACTAATTGGAAAGGGTTATATTCCAGGTGATGTATGAGCAAGCCAGTCAGGTTGCAAAGGATGCACTTGGAAGCATTCGAACTGTTGCCTCTTTTTCTGCAGAGGAGAAAGTGATGAGCCTCTACAGCGAAAAATGTTCCACGCCCTTGACAAGCGGAATTCGACAGGGAATAATAAGCGGACTTAGTTTTGGTTTGTCAAATTTAATGTTGTTTTCAGTATATGGAATCACCTTTTGGGTAGGTGCTCAGATGGCTAAAGCTGGGGAGACAACGTTTAGTAAAGTTTTCAGGGTAAGGGCTACTTAATGGTAATGTGTTTGTTTAAAAATTATGATTATGAGAACGGAACTATTTAGTAGGTCATCTTGGAACTGCTAGACTTCTATATCTTTAACAATGTAGAAATGCCTTTGTTCGACTTTATGAACCCCAATTGAAGTGCTTCCAATTAACTGTTTGCATCGTCTAAGAAATGTGTTCGCAACATTGGTTTCAAATATTTGCCATATTCAAGTGTCATATTCCATTTCTAAGCTTAGAGTGTTTGTGGCAGGTGTTTTTTTCCTTCACAATGGTTGCCTTGGGAATTTCTCAGTCAATGGGCAGGGCCCCTGATTTTGGAAAAGTCAAAGCCTCAGTCAGTACAGTGTTTCAAATTCTTGATCGTAATTCCAAAATTGACGCAAATGATGCATCTGGGACTACCTTAGAGAATGTCAAAGGTGACATTGAGTTTCGGCATGTTAGTTTTAAATACCCTACTCGGCCAGGCGTACAAATTTTCCAAGATTTAAGCTTCTGTGTCCAAACTGGAAAGGTGTAGTGTTTTACCTATAGTTTATTTGATAAAGCAAAAATTTCATTGCATTCTACACTTGTAAAGTTAGTGGCTGAAGAATTAAGCTAACAGACAAATGCTGAATTTGCAAGACTTGTGATGGTTTGTTCTTTTTCTTTGATTTTGATAGACTGTTGCTCTCGTGGGAGAAAGTGGAAGTGGTAAATCAACTGTTATTTCACTTCTAGAGAGATTCTATGATATTAATTCTGGCCGTATTTTACTTGATGGGGTTGATATCCGACGACTGCAACTTAAATGGTTGAGGCAACAAATGGGCTTGGTTAGCCAAGAACCTATTTTGTTTAACGAAACAATACGTGCAAATATAGCTTATGGAAGGGATGGAATAACTTCAGATAACCAGATTGTAGAGGCTTCTAAAGCTTCCAATGCTCATCAGTTTATCTCAACACTTCCCCAGGGATATGATACATATGTGGGGGAGAATGGGCTGAAGTTATCTGGAGGTCAAAAGCAGCGCATAGCAATTGCAAGAGCAATTGTAAAAAACCCTAGGATACTGCTACTAGATGAAGCTACAAGTGCCCTGGACGCTGAATCTGAACACATAGTTCAGGAGGCATTGGATCATGTAATGGTAAACAGGTCCACCATTGTTGTTGCACATCGTCTTTCAACAATTAAAGATGCAGATCTCATAGCTGTAGTGAAGAATGGAGTTATTGCAGAACAGGGAAAACATAATGAACTGCTTATATGGAGCTTATGCATCCTTGATGAAACTGCATAGAGCTTCCGATTAGTGGATTTAACTTGATAAACGGAATGTTTCGTTGGGTGAATTTCATCCACATGGCTAGCTTACTTCCCAACTGTGTCACTCCAGTTGCTGTAACTGTTATTGATTTCCTTTTCTAAAACAACACATGTACGGCAAAGAAATTTACAATAAGACACGAGAACGAAGGAAAGAAGTACAGTACGAATGTAAATCTTTCATGCTAAGTATTGTTTATGCTCTGGTTCATTAGTTCAAATGAGAATGGATCCCAATAAATATTATGCCCAATGCAACATGATCATACTATGCCTGGATCTCATAAACCACAAGAACATGATACCGACCATCATCAAATACGAGCAATCACATAAAACCAAATATGCAAAATCCTGCCCTAAGGAAAAGGAAAATTGGCAAGGGATGATACCAGTTTGAGGGCTGACATGTGTTGAAATGGCCTTCAAATGGCAGTGCACCCGAAACTGACATTCAACATTTCAGGGCACTTTTTATTTTATACCGCATTCCTGCCAAAATGGCATGATATGTAGCACTATTCTGAGGCTAAAGAGGTGGAGGAATTGTCTAGACGGTTAAAAGTGGTTGGAATCTGGGTAAAAAAATTAAAAAAATTCTTGTAGAGGGAGTGTTTTAATCGTGTTTTTGATGATGGAAATAGATTAGCACCATCAAAAACATCTAAACACCTAAAATTTTGAACTTTAACAACTATAACTTGTATTTTAGAAACCCGAATTTTTACATTTCTCCGAACAATTCCTCCACCTCATTACACTACGCGTAAAAAAATCACGGCCCGAAACAGAAATAGTAATACCATTTATCCCAGTCGTTGCAGGGGTTATTCAGCGAATGCACTGAATCAGATGCCAAAACTCGATGATAATAGAAAGTGGCTTTGCATCTTCTAACAGGGAGCTTTAAAAACACCTGCTAAACATTTTGCACTAGCGTTTAATTTAAGTTCGATAGGGCGTTTAATCTATTTTAATTAAAAGGAGTGGTCTACTTGAGGCAAAATAATTGTAAGAATCTCGCCAATATTTTTTAAAAAATTTGATACGGAGTGTTTGAATCTTGTTTTTATTTTACCTAAAACTTTTGCACTTAGTTGTAATTTAAATATTACAAAATTATTGTTTGATTTTATTAAAATTTTGTCGGAATTTTCACTATTTTTTGAGTAAATTTATAGTTTTGTTAGACTAGTGTTAATTAAAATATATATGATTAAATTTGGTAGAATCATTAAAAAAAATCAAGGGAAAAGTCATGAAAATAAGGATAAAATGAAACTCTTAAAAAATTTGTTAAAAAAAATTAAAATTTGGTTTTAAAAATTATGTAAATTGCTTTAAGTACATTAAAATAGCACAACCACATTAGTAAAGTAGTAAATATATGTTGATAGTATCATTTTTACTTATAGTGATACCAAGTGGCATATGAAGGGTGGGAAATGATGTTGATCAATGCATATCAACCACTCTATTGATGTGGTTGTGCCTATTGACACCCAACATGCCTAGAGTAGATTAGTAGACCATATTTGCCTATGGTTAAAGATTGTTGATCAAGGTTGACCATGGTTAATAGTGTTTAACCATGATTATTGATAGTTGAAGAGGTTGACCATTAATGTAACCATGTATTAATGTTGAGCATTGTTACATTAATGTTTGTTAACCATGGTTGACCATGATTGATGTTACATTGGCATTAATGTTAATGCTACATTAATGGTTGAAGAGGGTTGACAAGGTTGACCATGATTGACCATGGTTAACCATTAATATAACATTGTATTTATGTTACATTGTTGAACATGGTTGATCATCGTTAAGCCTGTTTGACCATGTATGGACATGGCTAACTATGGTTAAATATGGTCAAGCTATGGTTGACCATGAAAATGGTAGTCAATATTTACCATGGATGTCATGGTTCACCATGTTGACCATGGCTAACTAGGTTGTCCATGGTTAAGTTGACTATGGTTGTGCATGGATGAACATGGTTAACCATGGTTGAACTTTATGACCATGTTTGACCCATAGGGTGTCCACCTAGTTAACCCATCTAGGATGATCCATGATGGCCTAAAATTCAAAGTTCCCAAAATTTGATGGAAATAGTGCCAAGTCGAAGAGCTCGACGAGACGATTCAAATGCAATTTGAATAGTGTCAAATATAGTCTAAATGAGAAAATTATCGTACTTTGAAGTTTTTGATAACATATATAAAAGGAGGACAGAATGACATGTGGTCGCCTCTCAACGTGACATGTGGATGGTCGTATGAATGACACTTGGTAGATACAAATGACCTGGTAGAGTTTAATTATGACACGTGGTAGTACCAGCCTTGTCACATGGCATTATGTGGTTAGATGACTCGGCATGTATGTGGCAGACAAGCGGACCAATCCTATAATGACACGTGGCCCAACCGTGGCTGGATGACTAGGCATGTATGTGGTAGATAAGTGAGCCAATCCTATGACGACACGTGGCGCAACTAGAGGCTGGCAACTCATAGACATCCCTCAAGGCTTATGAGGCACTCAGAGGGCAAAGAACCACCCCAAGTGACCAAACCTTAAGCTAAAGTTATTTTTCTCACATCTTAAGCCCCAATCACATGCATAACAAGGCAAGGGTGTGGTTATAGGGCTCAAACTGCACACATGACATTGCTTTCATGCTGTTATAGCCCAAAATCTCTAGCTTAAAGAGCGCGGTCCTGAGATTTGAGCCACAATTCTAAGCCAGCCTCCAAACCACTGCCTAGCACTGTTTGAGACTTTCCGGAATCATTATTGACATGAGGACAATGCTAAACATTCAAACTTGAATCAAGAACTTGACTTAGATTTCCTAGAACACACTAGACATTTCATCAAACACGTGGCAACCATAGAAACTACAAGTCATGAATGCATATTTGATTATAATAGTATGATATTCATCTGAGAATCACCAAGAAGGCTTTATGCCCTCTCCACATAGCTGCAACAAAACTTATTAGTCCATACATTTATCAATCAGTCAATAACTAAATGATTCATGATAAGAGCCATAAATGGTACACATTGTAGAAAATTTGATGGTAGGTTAATCCAATAATGCAATATAAATCAAAGCAGAATACTATAACCTACTTCTACTATCAATTTGCGGAAGCTTAAAGATTGAGTTGAACAATATAACTAGAAGAAGAAGAATCAATGGCACAATACACATGAAAATACTTTTGGAGAAAGCCTCAGCTAAAAACCCCACACTATTGTATTATCATACATGGTGGAAATACATAGGAATTATGCAAAGCCTTAGCTCTCACAGCTAGCCAGCTCTTAGTACAATCCTCACATATGCTCACAGGAAATCTTGGATTCTCTCCAGCATTCCTCTCTGCCCTTCAAGCTCCTATTTCCTTGCGTTGTTCCTTATGGATGATTTTCTTGTTACCAAGTGGAAAACCCTTTTCAAAACTGCGCAATCCTCAAGGACTTATCCTTGACTGCATGCATGAGTTTTCTCCATGAGAAAACACATGCAACTGATAGTACACTATCCTTGAACATTTATCTCAACTGGGTCTTTCTCAGAATAGACATGCATGAGTTTCTGATGAGGGAATCTTCAATTAACTGGAGTAGCACTAGTTGAGTGCATTAATGCATCATCTCACTGTTAACTCACTATTAGTTCCTCAAACAGTTTGAAACTAATTTAATTGGACTTAACTCAATAAACTGAGTTAAATAATTACAACTCAAATATAACTCAATCTTATCTCCTTAATTTAAGGGATAACTCTTGCATGACTTCAGAAAGACTTCTAACTTGAATTTCTCCAACTAATTAATTTAAAATAAATAAATTAACTATTTCCAAGTAGCTGTTAAGACTAAATTCGATTTTAATTCACAATTTAATTCAAGGACAAATTAAATTGGAATATTCTTGTTGCCATATTTCAACACTCCCTCTCAACAAGAAAGGGATTATCTACCACCCTGATCATGTCTCTATGGAACTCGAATTTACACTTTGACAATGCCTTTGTCAAAATGTCAGCATCTTGCTCCTCTGTCAAAATATACTGCAGCAACATGATCCTCCTCACTACACAGTCTCTGAGATGATGATACCAGATGTCGATGTGCTTGGACCTATCATGAAATACTTGATTCTCAAAGAGTTTGATACAACTCTGATTATCACAATAGATCACAGTTGGATCCATCCTCTAATCAAACAAACCAACAAGGATTTTTCACATCTAGATGGCCTCACATGCTGCCTGACTTGCAGTCATGTATTCTGCCTCTGCCGAGCTGAGTGAAAACGACCTCTGTATCCTGTTGTACCAGGAAACTGCCACTGAACCAAGGTTGAAAATCCCTCTTGATGTGCTCTTCCGATCTGATGGACTCCCTGTGCAATCTGCATCAGTGAAGCCCTGTAGCTTCACTCCCTCTGTCTGTCTGTACCATAATCCATATAGAGATGTGCCTTTGAGGTATCTCAATACATGCTTTGTCGCCTTCCAAAACATCTTGGTAGGCTTAACCATTGCTTGACTCAGCTAGTTCACCGCATAACACAAATCTGGTCATGTGTTCACTAAGTACATCTGTGAACCCACAAGCTGCCTGTACATAGTATCCTCTACCACTTCTCTTGAAGTAGAAACCTCATTCCTCCAGTTAGCTGCTAGAGGAGTCTGCATGGGTTTGCACTTCTCCATGTAGAATCTCCTGAGTATCTCGTTGGCATACTTACCATAAGACACAAACAACTCCCCATCCTTCTGCCACACTTCCATGCCAAGGAAGTAATGCATGAGACCCATGTCTTTCACCTCGAATTCTCTTGCAAGGTCCTCCTTGCAAGACACGATCAAGTGATCATCACCAAGCAATATGATATCATCAACATAAAGTACGATGATCAACAACTTACCTTTCACCACGATGTTGTACAGGTTCGCATCCGCTTCACTCTTTGTGAAGCCCAACCCAGTGAAGTAGCTGTCTATCTTGGTGTACCAAGCACGAGGTGCTTGCTTTAGCCTGTACAATGCTCTCTTGAGTCGGCACACATGCGACTCACGATCAAAGGTCTAAAAAACTTCCGGCTGCTCTATGTACACCTCTTCCTCAATTTGGCCATTGAGGAATGCAATCCTCACATCCATCTGATGGATCTTCCAACCCATCTGTGCTGATAATGCCAGCATAGATATGATAGAAGAGTACCTTGCGACAAGAGCAAAAGTCTCATCATAGTCAATCCCGTCGACCTATGAAAAGCCACGGGCAACAAATCTCGCCTTATGCTTCTCCACACTACCATCAACAACTTGCTTTACCTTGTAAAGCCAACGATAACTCACAACTAACTTGTTCTCCAGTCTCGGAACCATGTCCCAAACACTATTACGAACTACGGTGTCATACTCCTCCACCATAGAATCAACCCAAAACGGCTACTGCACTGCTTCCTCAAAGGAAGATGGTCCAGTCTCAAAACATTCCCTAGCAAGGGCCATGTATCTAGTGTACCTCTCAGGTGACCTCTTCTATCTGCGTTGAGAAGGTGGTGCTCCCACATTCTCTCTCGCATCCTCCAACAATCTGTCAGCTTCTCTTGCATGCTTCTGTGCATATCAAGAAGACTCTACTTGAGTGGATGTATCCACTCTTGGAACCTCTACATGCGGCTGCTTCACATTAGTCTTGTTAGCTACCTATACCAATAGGTTTCATATTTCATGATTGGCAAAGAAAGTTCCAAATATGCTCTGCTTTGGTGATGCAAAGATCCCATATTTTCAAGGAAAGGCAACATGTGTATATAGCTTGATGTTGTCTCAATTTTGATGGATGGTCCAACAGCCTAATCTGGATCATGCCATGTTTCAATTTTTTGTTGTAGAATAGAGAAAGAAGTCTGTCCAAACTGTTTAATCTTGGCAGACCAGTAGCTAGGTAGAGAAGTAAGGTTCCCAACCGCTTAATCTGGGACTTTGGAAGCAATAAGGGTAGCCTGAGGTAGAGAATCAAAAGAAAAAGCCAAAAGAAAAGAAAAGGCACATAAGGGTCTGCAAGTCTAAGTGCACCCTCCATGAAGAAACAAAAAATGATAGGCAAGTACATGGGTAGGTAGATGGGGTTGCAGAAATGTCATTCATTTCAACTGAATTTTGCTGGTCTAGCATAAAGGAACATCAGTGGATAGAGAAGCTCCTCTTATCCATCATGTTGTAGCAAAGCAAAGGAGCATGACTAACTCCCTTTCCTCCCCTTTCACATTCATTACTAACATCCCTTCATCAGTTGTGTTCATGAAAGAATTTAAGGTTTTATGTTGGTTCTTATTCCTTTAAAAGCCACATTTCTTGTCTAAAATTCTTTTCATTTTGATCTACTCCCTAAGCTAAGTTGTTTTTATACAAACTTTGTGATATCACTTCTCATTCACCTTTTCCATTCATATTAACCCCTAACTTCTTATTATCTAAATCCCCTATGTTACCCTTTCCCTATTATTATAAACACTATGGTGTATAAACCCCAAGCATTCTATAAATATCCCTTCCCCCCTGGCATTATAGCCATATGTTCACAGTCAGGGATTAAATTGACATCTGGTCAATTTAAAAACCCAAACCCTACCCCTCTTCCCCCTTCAGAAGTTATCTAAACCATTAACCCCTTCATTTGCTAAAGAACCTTGTAAAAAACCCCATTTTCACCCCTAACCCGCTTCATTTGCAAAATATACATAAAAACCCACTTTTCCCATTTTACCCAAAGTATTGGCGCAATGCGCGTTTTGATAAAATACATTGAAAAGTCATACAAATTCGCCAAAGTCCACAGTCCCGCTGGGCGCGCTTTTCAAACAAATATATTATTTTAATCCCCGCCCACGTCCGTATCAACCTGGCACCTTAACGATCCGTCGACCGTCGGATCTGGCCCTTTTCATCTGACGGCTCTCATGCATTTCGGACCGGGCTCGACGTCCGTAAGTTACCTTCCGAAATCTGTCAGAGGGTGACGTTAGGCCTCTACCACGCGTCACCCGCAAATCATATCGGAGCGCCCTCTGACAATTCCGCTTCCGTATAGAGAGTGGTGCGATATTATACCGCTTACCGTTTCCGGTTTCTGTGAACCCGCCTTGCCAACGTCACTACCACGTCATTATCGGGTCACTGCTACATCACCGCCACGTCAGCGCCCCCGTCCGCCACTGCTCTGACCTGCCCGCCACCTCACCATCCCTGTGGACCACTCTCAAGCCGCCACGTCACTCGATGACGTCATGTTGACGTCATCTGACCTTGACCCCACCTGATGACGTCATGCTGACGCCATCCAAAAAAGCGCCAAATAACCCAAAAATCCATATTTTGGCCGAAAAATCGTGTTTTTCATTACTTTTGCAAAAAACGACTGTGGCACCTCTGCATGTATTTTACGACCAAACAAGCGTCAACCTGCTGAATTCGACCCGAGGACCGTTGGTGCGCCAAATCCACCTGCATTTGTGACTATTGCCGACAGTTTAACAGGTATTTATCCCAGTCATTCCCTCTGCGCCTGGTTTTATCCTGCATTCTGCAACAATAGCTTAAAGAGTAATAAAATATTGTGTTTACCGCTAAATCCCCTGTGGCTAGCCTCCATTTTCAGTTGTAAAGTCGAAATTCGCCTGCAGAGCCTTGTTTACCCGAGTTTTCACAAAACATACAGTTAGTTCGCGCATTCGTGAACTGAGAACCCAAGCTGCACCAATTCACCGTAAAGAGAGTTTTTAAGGCCAAGCATTTGCCCTATCAGTGCTTTGTGCAGTGTTTCAATTGTTGTCATTGTCATTTTAACCTCTGTTCCTCAGTAAATCACCTCTCTTTCCAAGAAATACTCCTTTGTGTTGCTCTGCACAGTAACACCAGTTCATACCAACATAATCCTAAAGTAACCATGGATGCACCAGTAGCTCCTGTAGCCTTGAATATTGCTCCATTAAATGCCCCTCAGAGAGAATTGGAATGGCAACCATTAGCAGACCTGGATTATCAAATATCAGAATAAATGCTAATGCACAGCAAGTACCACATCCACTTGTTAAACGAATTGAAGATTAAACATGAGACTGGAATAGATTTATTGGGCATTTGGGATTCTTTCCTCCCTATCTTCAAGCTCCCTTAGGTCAACCAGTTCCCTGACCTAATCCACCTATGTGCTGACTGCTACGACGCCACTCAGAGGGCTGTGATTGACCCTTCAGGCTCAGCTGTTTTCTATGTCACCCCTGAAGCCATCAGAGAGATGCTGCACTTCAAAACTGAGAAAAAATTAGTTCTTTTATCAATGATTGATCTGATAAAGCAAGGAGCTAAATTGACAGATGCTCAGGTCACCAAACTAAATCAATTGTACATTGACTCTGACACCGTGAAGTACCCTCCCATTTCTCATGTTTACCTCAACCAATTGGGCAGGGACCTTGTAGACATGATCAATCCCATTCTGGGCTATAATTCAATTGAGTTTGTTGATGAAACTGTGCTGGTGATGATGCTCATGTTTTCCCCTGGCAAGTCTCCAATCTACTATGACTATGCCACCTACATATCTGACAAAATACATGAGCAATTAATGAACTTGGCAAGAGAAAGGGTGTTCAGATACACCTCCTACATCTACAACTTAATTTTGTATTATCAACATGAGAAATTTCACAAGGAAATCCAAGGTCAGTGGTTTATTGGTCCTCTGCCTTCCACTGCAAATCTTGTTCTCCATACACTTATTGTGAGTTTATAGACCTCTTCATCCACCCAGCCATGTCTTTGCTTATGAGCTCACCTCCTCCAAGACTAACTGATGAGATGCAGAGAGTCCTTCAGTTATCTAAAGCATACAGCATTGGGGATTGGTACTATTACCAAAACCACACAGTCATCAGAATATATGGGTGTGAGTTGCCCCCATACAGATTGCCCAAATATGTGCCCATGAGATTGTTTGCCCTCGAATACTTCAGGCAATTTGGGAATGCTGATGTGCTACATTTTTCAGGCAAAGGCAAGAAAGCACAACTCAAAGTAAGAAACCAATTAGGCCACTTCATTTACAACAAAAGGGAGGAAGGTTGGCAAGAAGCAGACAAAATGCTAGAATCCCTTGGCCTACAGAATAGTTTCCTTTGGAAACCTTATGACCCCAATCACTTCATAACTTTAAGAAGGGTCAAGTATAGGTTGTCCAGTTATGACCATGTAAGGTTGCCTCATATAGAAAAATATGCAAATCAAATAAAGTGGAGGAGAGGCACCTTAGAGGAAGCTGTCACACAAGAAGAATTAAATCAAAGAGCAGTTAAAAATCTCCAAAAGATGGCTGACTTAGAGCTTTGTGCACAGGTATTTTCCCTTCCAGGCACTCAAGTGGGAGCAGCTGCCTCATCCTCCACAGCACATCAGCAAGCAGCCAAAGCTACTGATCAAACCTCTAGCAAAGGCAAAGAGAAAGAGATGGAGCCAGAGCAGCCACCTCATGAACAGGTACAGCAGCAAGAAAAGGAACAACCAGTGCAACAAGAGAAAACATCACAGGCCCCAAAATCCACCGGGCAGCAAGCTCAGGACACTCTGCCTCCTAGGCAGGAGACAACAATGGAGGCCTCAGTCCTCCAAACCCCACAAAAAGAAGACATAAGTAGAAAGAGGGACAGAGAGACTCCCCTCACAACATCAACAACTCAAGGGGAGAAAAGACACAGAATGAATCCCCTCTCAGAGGAAGAAATGCCTATAGGGCAATCTTTGGGCATGGGCCCACCTAGTATGGAGGCATCTGCAAGTTCCTTCCAGCAGGAACAAGAGAGGATGATCGGAGGAGAAGTCAGCTCCTCAAGCTAGCAAAGAGGAGGTGAACTGGGCATCAAGCAACAATTCATTGATATAAAGAAGAGGAATGAGCCCATAAGAATACAGCTATATAATCATTTGTTGAAAATGGCTCCCACTAACCAGCAAAGACTAATGTCTGCATATGATGTCCAGGAGGGCAAAATGATCATGAGCCATTTTACGCCAGCAGTGTTGCAGCTGCAGTCAGCTGCAGATTACATAAGGACCAACCTTGAGGTCCTTGCCAGGGACATCCTCCCAATGGATCAAATCGAATTACATAAGCAAACGGGTGAGATGGTGTATGCCTCCTTGGCGGATAAGACATTGGTGAACTACAGGCTAGAAAATAGCCTAAATAATACAGCTGCCCAACTTGAGTTGGAGAGAGAATCCTCTCAAGCAAAGGACAACAGAATCAAAGCCTTAGAGGAGATAATCATAGAACTTGGGCATGATCCCAAGGACATCAAGGTTGTACAAGCATTATTGAAGTTAAGAGATGCAGATATGGCAGCACTAAGGAAAATGGTAAAAGTCCCAGCAACCATTCACCCACAAACTGGAGAAGTTGCCCAGCTAAGACATGACCAAGATGCAGCAGCTATGCTGGTGTGATTATACAAACAGCTGATCCAGACACAGGAGAAATTGGGAGAATCATAGGCTGCACAGGCTGCACTGCAGGCAGCATTACAACAAAAAGAAGGAGGACAAACATCTTAGCCTCCTCCAGAGATAATTAACCTTGAGGAACCTCCTCAAACTACTGCTCCTCCCCTTGAAAAGACAGAACAAACAACACCATCTACATCAGCACCAGCGCCAACAACAGAGCAGGCTCCAAGCCTGGACATGCAAAAGCTAAGGAGTGAAATCCAAGCCCTGGAAGCCCAAATAGCAGAATTAAATGAGGCCAGGGAAAATTTGGTCAAGTTGAATGAAAGATATGATAAATCAAAACAAAGTGTTGCTGAGAAAGGAAGAGCGATAAAGGCTCTCAAAGAGAAGATAAAGGAGCTGGAGAAGGAGCTCACACTTGATAAAGTAGTGGCTGAACTCAAGACAGTCCTATAGGCCAACATTGGCCAATGCATAACTGATCAATGGCAATACATTGAGACCATTCATGAGCAAATAGAGCTCATAGGGAAAGCACATAGAGAAATCCAAAGAGCAAGGGCATCTCTAGGCAATATGCCTGAGGTTGCCAACAGAATGATTAATGTGCTTAATAACAGAACAAGTGCTCAGCTGGAAACAATGGGAATTTCCAACAGGACTGAGAACATTTTGCTAATAAAAAGAGTCCTAACACTAAGAATCCTGGTGCAAACACTAGAAAGAAGAAGCCAGGATATGCAGACAGAGTTTAATAAGTTCATGGACAAATTTGTGGCATTGCAGAACAAAGGTCTTCCTAGCTTACTGAACAGCGCAGGAAGACTACTTTCCCATGAAAATTATTCCAAAAGGGTCAACACATTTGCTACAAATCAGATTACAGAAAGGCCCAGTACTTCAGAAGAATCAGGGCCAGCATCAGGGCAGAGTCTCTACAACAGGGTTGAGAACCTATTTTTCATCATGGATGAGATCAAACATTTGTTTGAAGTGCCTCCAAATTTCTATAAATACACAGAGGCAGATGAGACTTTATAGGCAATTCTAAGACATCAATTGCCCACACAGGAAGTCTGGACCAAAATGATACAGTTAATACTGTAAACCAGAGCCTGTATTCAAGTTTTTTCATTTAAATATATAAGTTATCATGCACAGGAAAATTTTGATAAAATCAGCATGCATGGAGAAGAATGGGCTGAGCCAACAAAGAAAAACTATTCGGCCACTAAAGCAGCACTGACAGTCACAGGTGACAGGGCCGAAAAGATACAGGAGGACAGAGCCACAAAGACACGTCATCCAACATTTATAACAGAACATTCAACTGACTCAGTGGCCTCCAAAGGTCAAAAAGTCTTCTGACAGAATTGAAGAGCATTTATGTTGTATTCAAAGCTGTAATAACTTCTTATCTGTTGTTCTGTACAAGTTGGTGAACATATTTATTTCTCAGATGACTCAACGCTTCAGATATTTTGTATCACCATTTGTATATATTCCCCCCTCGCATAAGCTTGCAGGGGTTGTTGTTGATTTCTCTTCTAGAGTTTCTTGTGCTGTAAATTTTCAGAGTATTAATACAAAGGCTGATGGAATTTCCAAAGCTCTGCGTTATCTGAGTCATTGTGGTGTTTTGCTGAATGTTACAGGATTCCTGCGTACTTCATGGCACAATAAGTTTTCCTTAAAAACTCTTCGTTATGTGTTTTTTTTTTATATCTTTTCATAGCTCATTCATGTTTTTGTGTTTCATAGTTAATGGCAGAGAAAAAGAATAGTTCCAGGATTTATTCACAGAGTACCTTGAACTCAATCTATGTTGTTATAAATGTCTTTCTTCAGTTATAGTCATAAGGTGTAATTCTTAACTGCTGCACCTCCAAACTATATCTTTCACAGTGATTGTTGTTTCAGGAATTCAAGTTTGCTCCTGTGCAATATATCTCTTTCTTACACCCCCAGCTTAGTGGAGAATTCTTAATTGCTTTTCACTGGTTAAACACACCTCATAATCACAATTTAAATTTTGTTTCATGATGTATTTGAATGGGCCTGCAGTTTCAGCAACTCAACTTAATATCTCAGACAACCTGTAGCCACAGACTCCATTGCCCAATGGACTAGAACTATCTGAAGATTTCCACCTTAGCTACAGAAGACATCCCTCAACCAAAACATACAACCAAACCCTGAATTCATAACTAGCCTAAAATCTTCACAAAACAGAGACAAACCTTAAAGAGAGAGCCCTCTCTGATTACAGTTTGGCTAGAAGATGTAATCCAAAGATTGGTTAGTGGTTACCCCGGTCGTATTCCCTTGGGAGTCAAAGGGAACAACCTGGGTGTTAACATAATTGGAGACTCCACTGGGGATAGCATATTTTTCAACTGTTGTCTGTCCATAGACAATGGTTTTAAAAACCTGAGCAGTCCCTTGAAACAGTTCCAAAAAATATCTTGAAAATACCAAAAAGAAGTTCAGAAGTTGGCTCCTAAAAGGAAAACAAGGCACACTAGGTCAAATCTTGACCCAAATCCTCCTCTTGTTTTCAATAACCCTAATTTGATCCATAAAACTCATAAAATCCAAGAGGAATGGGAGTAGTCTCCTGAATCCAGTCCTGAGGCAGTTCAGCATAGTTTTATCCCCACCCCTGCTAAACCTACTATTCACCTCCATACCACTCATTCCTCCCCCTCTTCATCATCCACTTCACAAAATATATTGGCAACACCTAACACACAAACTGCCATTGTTGTTCCTGTTGTTCCAGTTGTCCCATTTATCCCACCAAATATGGCAAATCGTTATGCACCCCTCCAGCTGCCTAACAATTCTGGGGCCATGCCTCAGGATTACCAGGGTAAAATAACCTATTTTTATGGAACCAGTACATACAATGCCTTACAACATACTAAGAAAATGCAAGACTACTTTGAAAACTATGAGATAGATGATGATGATGTAAGGATGAAAATCTTTGTGCAAAGTCTCACAGGTGAAGTAAGAACATGGTTCAGAGCACTGGCTGCAAATTCTATAGCTAATTCAGGTGCCCTTTATCAATCCTTCCTAAACAGATGGGAGAAGAAAAAGGACCCTCTGCACATTCTATCTGAATATGACACCATAAAAAGGGGTCCACAAGAAACTGTTTCAGACTATTGCACTAGATTCAATGCTGTCTATAGTGCCATTCCTCAAAACCTCAGACCACCACCTGATCTAGCATTAATTAAGTTAACTGATGGATTTGATGCTGATATGGCATATCAGTTGAGAGAAAGAGCCCCTGCTACTTTGGCAGACATGCAAGACATAGCAGTGAGTGTAGAGGCAAATCTCATTGCCAAAAGAAATAGGGCAAGAACTGAAAGAAGAACTAAATTTAAAGAAGAACCCTTAGCATTTGAGCAGAAGTTAGATGCAATCATCAAAGGCATGGATAGACTTGGGGACAGAGTGGAAACTATAGAAATAAAGTCATCATGGGAAGGGCCAACAAGCAACGCGAGAAACCAAAACTTTAGAAAGACTCAAAATCCCAATGTTGGAAGGACTGATCCTGACCAGCATGTCAGACCCCCTTTCCAAGAGAATTATGCTAAGGCTTCCACATCAAGTGTACCCAATGAAGACCCTCACATCAATCTAATGGGTTTGGATGGTGAAAATCAAGTCTTTTTTAACACAAGAAGATCATAAGGATGATAACATCAAGCAATTCCAAACCAAATCAGGTGAGTCATTCGATTTCAAACAAGGATATGATACAATAGTCTTTGAAGTTCATAAACAATATAGATTGAGGAGTAGAACAATAAATGTGACAAAGCCTGACAAGACAAAGGACACTCCACAGCCTAAGAAAGCTATTGTCACAGAACCAATTGACAAGACTGGTCCAATTACAGATGAGGTAACAGTTGAGGAAATAACTGAAACATCCCCCTCAAAACAACAACCAGTAGATACAACACCCTTCCAACACAACCCAAGCAACATTTCTCAAAAGACAAGTAAAAAGGATAAGCCTCAAGATCAAAAAGAGAATCAAGAGGAGGGCATCAGGGATTCCATTGAAAAGGAAAGGGCTATTAACCAAAATACCAAGACCCAACCTGATAAACCTTTTGACTTAGAAGCTGAAATTGGAAAATTGAAGATAGCCATTCCTCTTTCAGAATTGGCCAAACACAACATATACAAACAACAAATCAGAAAATCCCTTCAACTCAATCACAATAAAGATGATGTTAATGTGTTGGATGATACCCCAGAACTAGTTTTCGGCCCAGAGGTTGATGGAAAGACAACAGTTGCAGGAATTTTACCTTTTTATGTCAGCCTGCATGTTCATGATAAGATATTACACAATGCAATGTTTGACTCTGGTGCTTCTCACAACCTGATGCCCAAATCAGTCATGGAAAGATTAAATCTGGATATTACAAGACCCTATAAGGACTTATTCTCATTTGACTCCAGCCAAGTTAAGTGTTTAGGTCTGATAAAAGATCTTTGTGTGTCACTTGTCCAATACCCCAATAAGACAATCCTGATGGATGTTGTAGTTGCTGATATCCCACCCAAGTATGGAATGTTGTTATCTAGATCATGGGGGGCTAAACTTCAAGGTTCCCTGCAGTTAGATATGTCATATGCCACTATCTATGTCTTTGGGCAACCAAAGAGACTATACAGAGAAACACTCATGAAATACATGGTCAGCAGTGAAGAAAAACCTCAAAAAATCCCCATATATGCGGTCCATTCTGATATAGATTCATATATTCTCTTCAATGATAACTCAGGTCTTACAAATCATGATGAAACCAAGACACTCAAACAAGATCAGGACATTAATGAACAAGCTGTTGCTCTAGAAATAAAGCTGATCCAATCAAGTGATGAGACTGTCCTAAAAAACAAACTAAATGAAAAACCAGAACTTCAACTCACAATCCCAGATCACAGAGAAGTTATTAAGTCTCCCCTAGAACAAGAGATCCTATGGTTCCTTGAATTTGATGGGTCAGTCAACAAATTAGGGGCAGGAGCTGGAGTTTGGATACATAACAAGCAGAACAATCATGCAGAAGGCCGAGCCTATAGGCTAAATTTCAGATGCACTAATAACATGGCAGAATATGAAGCTCTTTTACTAGGCCTCAAACTAGTAAAATCCTCACAAGCCACAAAGGTTTCAATCATGGGAGATTCAGACTTAATTATCCAACAAGTGAAGGGAAATTTTGTTACTAATGACAAAAGGTTGAGATCTTATAGGTCTGTTGTTGCTGAAATACTAAACTCCTTCACTGAATTTCAAATCGCCAAAATTTCTAGGACCCACAATCTTCATGCTCATAGTTTAGCCACATTTGCAAGTACCTGCAAGCTACCCTTTGAACCTAGCCGTTGCTTTACAGCTGAGGTAAAACACAGACCTTCTGTCCCAAACAATGTTAAAGATTGGCAAGTATTTGAAGATGATACACAAATAAATAATTTCTTGACCTTGCAACAAGAATTTGCAGGATTAAACATTGACACTGAGGGAGCAAGTCAATCACAAATACAGAGTGAACAGAACAACAAACCAATATCACCCAATACATCTCACCAAATCCTACATCCAACAATTTTTAACAAAAACAACATACAAGAAATTCAACAAACCAGTTATGAAGAAATAGCTGCTACAGAGGCTGAGATCATAGAGCTGAAAGACAATTTTCTTCCAACAGGCCTAACTCCATTAGAGGACATCTTTGACTCAAATGATATCCCTAGAAAACCAAAAATGCAGCCCCTTAATGCTGCCATTGAGGAATGCAACATTGGAACTATTGAGAAGCCCAAAATAATAAAATTGTCTGCATCCTTACCTCCTGATCAAAAACCTAAATACATTGACCTCTTCAAAGAGTTTCAAGATGTCTTTGCATGGGGTTATGAGGATTTAAAATCCTATGACACCTCGGTTATCCAGCATACTATCTCTCTCAAGCCTAATCAGAAGCCATTTAAGCAGAAATTGAGAAGGATCAATCCCATGCTTCTCCCTTCAATCGAAAAAGAACTGCAAAAAATGTTTAAAGCTGGCATCATAGCACCCATCAGGTTTTCTGATTGGATTTCTAATTTGGTACCTACAAGAAAGAAAACCGGTGAGATAAGACTTTGTGTTGATCTTAGAAATCTAAACCAAGTGTCCCTCAAAGACAACTATCCCTTACCTAATATGGATCACATTCTCCAAAGAGTGGTAGGGGCCTCAAGGATCTCATTACTTGATGGATTCTCAGGTTTTAATCAAATCCTAGTGCACCCTGATGATCAGGACAAAACTGCATTCACAACCCCATGGGGAACTTTCAAATATGTAAAAATGCCTTTTGGATTGAAAAATGCAGGGGCAACATTTCAAAGAGCAATGGATATTGCTTTTGCCAAAGAGATTCATGACTTTCTTGTCATTTATTTGGATGACCTCACACCTTTCTCAAAATCTGACCAAGAACACTTGAAGCATTTAAAGCAGATCTTCTTAACATGTAGGAAATATGGAATTTCCTTGAATCCCAAGAAGTCTCTATTTGGTTTGGAAGAAGGTAAGCTCTTAGGGCATATCATTTCAAAGGATGGCATAAGAATTGACCCAGACAGGATACAAGCTATCTTACAAATGCCCCACCCAAGAAACATCAAAGAATTGCAAGCTTTCTTAGGGAAGATCAATTTCTTAAGAAGGTTTATCCCAAACTTAGCAGAATTGATCAGATTACTAAACAACATGTTGAAGAAGGATTCAAAAGTGAAATGGACAGTAGAAGCAAATCAAGCCTTTGAAGGTATAAAATTGGCCCTTACCAAAACCCCAGTCTTAACAAATCCCCAATTTGATGGAGAATTTATCATTTTTTCTTTTTCCTCCCAGCATACCATTGCTGCTGTTCTATTACATAAAGATGACCAAGGAAATGAGAAACCCATTGCTTTCTTTAGTAGAGCTCTTAGAGATGCACCTCTGAAATATCAGATCATGGAAAAACAAGCTTATGCTTTGGTCAAGGCCATTAAAGACTTCAGGATTTACATTCCTTATTCCCATGTTATAGCTTATGTGCCAAGTCCCATTGTGAAAGACATAATCACTCAAGAAAACTTAGAGGGCAGAAGAGGAAAATTGATCGCCAACATTTTGGAATTTGATATTGAAATAAAACCTACAAAACTAATAAAAGGGCAAGGTTTGGCCAAATTAATGACAGAAGCAAACATCCAAGCCTTAGACATAAACCAGTTGGACAATGAACCGGAGCTGGTGACTCCAAAGATCAATGTAGCCTTTGAACAATCCCCTTGGTATTTTGATATCTGTTATGTGTTACATAACCTGTGTGCTCCCCCAGGATTGTCCAGAACTAAATGTAGGTTCCTAAAAATGAAAGCTTCAAGATTCTGTGTTATGGATGGCAATTTGCTTTGGAAAAATCATGAGGGTATACTGTTAAACTGCTTGATTGAGAATGAGACTAACAATGTCACCAAAGAATTTCATGCAGGTGACTATGGTGGACACTTGTATTGGAAGTCCACTGTGGATAAGATACTGAGGGTTGGTTACTATTGGCCCACTGTTTTCTCTGATGTCAAGAAATTCACCACCTCATGTCATAAATGTCAAGTGTTTGAGGGAAAGAGAAAGTTACTGCCACTTCCTTTGAGGCCTATTGCAACAGAGAGACCTTTTCAACAATGGGGCTTGGATTTCATTGGAGAAATTCATCCCTCATCTTCAGGCCAACATAGATGGATTCTAACAACTACAGACTACTTTACTAAATGGATTGAAGCTGTTCCATGCAGACAAGCAAATGATTCCACTATCATTCAGTTCCTTGAGACCAATATTCTTTCTAGATTTGGTTGTCCTGATAAGATAATAACAGACAATGCTGCTGCCTTCAGATCTAAGAAGATGGTGAATTTCTGCCACAAATTTCACATTACCCTGGGCCATTCTACTGCATACTATCCCCAAGGAAATGGCCTAGCAGAATCATCAAATAAAAGCCTTGTAAACATCATAACGAAAGTGTTGGAAGAAAATAAGAAGAATTGGCATAAGAAGCTGGTCAATGCCTTATGGGAAGATAGACTAACAACCAAGAGATCAATTGGGATCAGCCCATATGAGTTAGTCTATGGACTAGAAGCCAAATTTCCTTCATCACTAGGGGTTCCTGTCATGAAACTTCTTCAAGAAAATCAAGCTGAGCCCAATGATATGCAAAGAAGGATCAATCAAATAATATGTTTGTAGCAAACTAGAGATCAAGTTTATAGCAGAGTTCAAGTTTTACAAGAAAAATTAAAGAAAGATTTTGATAGAAGGACTAAGGCAGAAGATTTCAACATTGGTGACAAAGTCCTCAAATGGGATTCAAGAAGGGAAGATAAGGGAAAACATGGAAAATTTGATTCCCTTTGGAGAGGACCATTTGTTGTTCAAGCAGTACAAGGAAACAATACTTATTTCCTTAAAAGTCTTGATGAAGCTGATTTGGATGAAGGTCCTATAAATGGCAGGATGTTGAAGCACTATTTTGACTACTATCCATAACTACAGCCTAAGTTTCCCTTGTACATATTCAGGTGTATATATTACTTTCTGTTAACATGTAAAAATGCAGTTTCTCAAGTTTTATTAGTTATCAGCAAAAGGCAAATAAGTTCAGAGATTTACCAAGATGGGAAGAGCACAATATTGGGATTTCAAAGGGGAATACTCCAAGTTTTGATACAAGAAGTCAAGGGCCAAGGCATTCTGACCTGCTGTTCTTGGTCTTTCAAATGGAAAAACCATCCCCATGTGGAGCCACTGTTAGCTACCTATACCAATAGGTTTCATATTTCATGATTGGCAAAGAAAGTTCCAAATATGCTCTGCTTTGGTGATGCAAAGATCCCATATTTTCAAGGAAAGGCAACATGTGTATATAGCTTGATGTTGTCTCAATTTTGATGGATGGTCCAACAGCCTAATCTGGATCATGCCATGTTTCAATTTTTTGTTGTAGAATAGAGAAAGAAGTTTGTCCAAACTGTTTAATCTTGGCAGACCAGTAGCTAGGTAGAGAAGTAAGGTTCCCAACCGCTTAATCTGGGACTTTGGAAGCAATAAGGGTAGCCTGAGGTAGAGAATCAAAAGAAAAAGCCAAAAGAAAAGAAAAAGCACATAAGGGTCTGCAAGTCTAAGTGCACCCTCCATGAAGAAACAAAAAATGCTAGGCAAGTAGATGGGTAGGTAGATGGGGTTGCAGAAATGTCATTCATTTCAACTGAATTTTGTTGGTCTAGCATAAAGGAACATCAGTGGATAGAGAAGCTCCTATTCTCCATCATGTTGCAGCAAAGCAAAGGAGCATGACTAACTCCCTTTCCTCTCCTTTCACATTCATTACTAACATCCCTTCATCAGTTGTGTTCATGAAAGAATTTAAGGTTTTATGTTGGTTCTTATTCCAATAAAAGCCACATTTCTTGTCTAAAATTCTTTTCATTTTGATCTACTCCCTAAGCTAAGTTGCTTTTATACAAACTTTGTGATATCACTTCTCATTCACCTTTTCCATTCATATTAACCCCTAAATTCATATTATCTAAATCCCCTATGTTACCCTTTCCCTATTATTATAAACACTATGGTGTATAAACCCCAAGCATTCTATAAATATCCCTTCCCCCCTGGCATTATAGCCATATGTTCAAAGTCAGGGATTAAATTGACATCTGGTCAATTTAAAAACCCAAACCCTACCCCTCTTCCCCCTTCAGAAGTTATCTAAACCATTAACCCCTTCATTTGCTAAAGAACCTTGTAAAAAACCCCATTTTCACCCCTAACCCGCTTCATTTGCAAAATATACATAAAAACCCACTTTTCCCATTTTACCCAAAGTATTGGCGCAATGCGCGTTTTGATAAAATACATTGAAAAGTCATACAAATTCGCCAAAGTCCACAGTCCCGCTGGGCGCGCTTTTCAAACAAATATATTATTTTAATCCCCGCCCACGTCCGTATCAACCTGGAACCTTAACGATCCGTCGATCGTCGGATCTGGCCCTTTTCATCCGACAGCTCTCATGCATTTCGGACCGGGCCCGACGTCCGTAAGTTACCTTCCGAAATCTATCAGAGGGTGACGTCAGGCCTCTGCCACGCGTCACCCCCAAATCATATCGGAGCGCCCTCTGACAATTCCGCTTCCGTATAGAGAGTGGTGTGATATTATACCGCTTACCATTTCCGGTTTCTGTGAACCCGCCTTGCCAATGTCACTACCACGTCATTACCGTGTCACTGCTACATCACCGCCGCGTCAGCGCCCTCGTCCGCCACTGCTCTGACCTGCCCGCCACCTCACCATCCCTGTGGACCACTCTCAAGCCGCCACGTCACTCGATGACGTCATGTTGACGTCATCCGACCTTGACCCCACCTGATGACGTCATGCTGACGTCATCCAAAAAAAGCGCCAAATAACCCAAAAATCCATATTTTGGCCGAAAAATCATGTTTTTCATTACTTTTGCAAAAAACGGCTGTGGCACCTCTGCATGTATTTTACGACCAAACAAGCGTCAACCTGCTGAATTCGACCCAAGGACCGTTGGTGCGCCAAATCCACCTGCATTTGTGACTATTGCCGACAGTTTACCAGGTATTTATCCCAGTCATACCCTCTGCGCCTGGTTTTATCCTGCATTCTGCAACAATAGCTTAAAGAGTAAGAAAACACTGTGTTTACCGCTAAATCCCCTGTGGGTAGCCTCCATTTTCAGTTGTAAAGTCGAAATTCGCCTGCAGAGCCTTGTTTACCCGAGTTTTCACAAAACATACAGTTAGTTCACGCATTCGTGAACTAAGAACCCAAGCTACACCAATTCACCGTAAAGAGAGTTTTTAAGGCCAAGCATTTGCCCTATCAGTGCTTTGTGCAGTGTTTCAATTGTTGTCATTGCCATTTTATTCTCTGTTCCTCAGTAAATCACCTCTCTTTCCAAGAAATACTCCTTTGTGTTGCTCTGCACAGTAACACCAGTTCATACCAACATAATCCTAAAGTAACCATGGATGCACCAGTAACTCCCGTAGCCTTGAATATTGCTCCATTAAATGCCCCTCAGAGAGAATTGGAATGGCAACCATTAGCAGACCTAGATTATCAAATATCAGAAGAAATGCTAATGCACAACAAGTACCACATCCACTTGTTAAACTAATTGAAGATTAAACATGAGACTGGAATAGATGTATTGGGCATTTGGGATTCTTTCCTCCCTATCTTCAAGCTCCCTCAGGTCAACCAGTTCCCTGACCTAATCCACCTATGTGCTGACTGCTACGACGCCACTCAGAGGGTTGTGATTGACCCTTCAGGCTCAATTGTTTTCTATGTCACCCCTGAAGCCATCAGAGAGATGCTGCACTTCAAAACTGAGAAGACATTAGTTCCTTTATCACTGATTGATCTGATAAAGCAAGGAGCTAAATTGACAGATGCTCAGGTCACCAAACTAAATCAATTGTACATTGACTCTGACACCGTGAAGTACCCTCCCATTTCTCATGTTTACCTCAACCAATTGGGCAGGGACCTTGTAGACATGATCAGTCCCATTCTGGGCTATAATTCAATTGAGTTTGTTGATGAAACTGTGCTGGTGATGATGCTCATGTTTTCCCCTGGCAAGTCTCCAATCTGCTATGACTATGCCACCTACATATCTGACAAAATACATGAGCAATTAATGAACTTGGCAAGAGAAAGGGTGTTCAGATACACCTCCTACATCTACCACTTAATTTTGTATTATCAACATGAGAAATTTCACTTTGCTGTGAAGAGAGTGGATGCACAAGGAAATCCAAGGTCAGTGGTTTATTGGTCCTCTGCCTTCCACTGCAGATCTTGTTCTCCATACACTTATTGTGAATTTATAGACCTCTTCATCCACCCAGCCATGTCTTTGCTTATGAGCTCACCTCCTCCAAGACTAACTGATGAGATGCAGAGAGTCCTTCAGTTATCTAAAGCATACAACATTGGGGATTGGTACTATTACCAAAACCACACAGTCATCAGAATATATGGGTGTGAGTTGCCCCCACACAGAATGCCCAAATATGTGCCCATGAGATTGTTTTCCCTTGAATACTTCAGGCAGTTTGGGAATGCTGATGTGCTACATTTTTCAGGAAAAGGCAAGAAAGCACATCTCAAAGTAAGAAACCAATTAGGCCACTTCATTTACAACAAAAGGGAGGAAGGTTGGCAAGAAGCAAACAGAATGCTAGAATCCCTTGGCCTACAGACTAGTTTCCTTTGGAAACCTTATGACCCCAATCACTTCATAACTTTAAGAAGGGTCAAGTATAGGTTGGCCAGTTATGACCACGTAAGGTTGCCTCATATAGAAAAATATGCAAATCAAATAAAGTGGAGGAGAGACACCTTAGAGGAAGCTGTCACACAAGAAGAATTAAATCAAAGAGCAGTTAAAAATCTCCAAAAGATGGCTGACTTAGAGCTTTGTGCACAGGTATTTGCCCTTCCAGGTACTCAAGTGGGAGCAGCTGCCTCATCCTCCACAGCACATCAGCAAGCAGCCAAAGCTACTGATCAAACCTTTAGCAAAGGCAAAGAGAAAGAGATGGAGCCAAAGCAACCACCTCATGAACAGGTACAGCAGCAAGAAAAGGAACATCCAGTGCAACAAGAGAAAACATCACAGGCCCCAAAATCCACCGGGCAGCAAGCTCAGGACACTCTGCCTCCTAGGCAGGAGACAACAGTGGAGGCCTTAGTCCTCCAAACCCCACAAAAAGAAGACATAAGTAGAAAGAGGGACAGAGAGACTCCCCTCACAACATCAACAACTCAAGGGGAGAAAAGACACAGAATGAATCCCCTCTCAGAGGAAGAAATACCTATAGGACAATCTTTGGGCATGGGCCCACCTAGTATGGAGGCATCTGCAAGTTCCTTCCAGCAGGAACAAGAGAGGATGACCGGAGGAGAAGTCAGCTCCTCAAGCCAACAAAGAGGAGGTGAACTGGGCATCAAGCAACAATTCATTGATATAAAGAAGAGGAATGAGCCCATAAGAATACAACTATATAATCATTTGTTGAAAATTTCTCCCACTAACCAGCAAAGACTAATGTCTGCATATGATGTCCAGGAGGGCAAAATGATCATGAGCTATTTTACGCCAGCAGTGTTGCAGCCGCAGTTAGCTGCAGATTACATAAGGACCAACCTTGAGGTCCTTGCCAGGGACATCCACCCAATGGATCAAATCGAATTACATAAGCAAACGGGTGAGATGGTGTATGCCTCCTTGGCGGATAAGACATTGGTGAACTACAGGCTAGAAAATAGCCTAAATAATACAACTGCCCAACTTGAGTTGGAGAGAGCATCCTCTCAAGCAAAGGACAACAGAATCAAAGCCTTAGAGGAGATAATCATAGAACTTGGGCATGATCCCAAGGACATCAAGGTTGTACAAGAATTATTGAAGTTAAGAGATGCAGATATGGCAGCACTAAGGAAAATGGTAAAAGTCCCAGCAACCATTCACCCACAAACTGGAGAAGTTGCCCAGCTGAGACATGACCAAGATGTAGCAGCTATGCTGGTGTCATTATACAAACAGCTAATCCAGACACAGGAGAAATTGGGAGAATCAGAGGCTGCACAGGCTGCACTGCAGGCAACATTACAACAAAAAGAAGGAGGACAAACATCTCAACCTCCTCCAGAGATAATTAACCTTGAGGAACCTCCTCAAACAACTGCTCCTCCCCCTGAAAAGACAGAACAAACAGCACCATCTACATCAGCACCAGCGCCAACAACAGAGCAGGCTCCAAGCCTGGACATGCAGAAGCTAAGGAGTGAAATCCAAGCCCTGGAAGCCCAAATGGCAGAATTAAATGAGGCCAGGGAAAATTTGGTCAAGTTGAATGAAAGATATGATAAATCAAAACAAAGTGTTGCTGAGAAAGGAAGAGAGATAAAGGCTCTCACAGAGAAGATAAAGGAGTTGGAGAAGGAGCTCACACTTGATAAAGTAGTGGCTGAACTCAAGACAGTCCTATGGGCCAACATTGGCCAATCCATAACTGATCAATGGCAATACATTGAGACCATTCATGAGCAAATAGAGCTCATAGGGAAAGCACATAGAGAAATCCAAAGAGCAAGGGCATCTCTAGGCAATATGCCTGAGGTTGCCAACAGAATGATTAATGTGCTTAATAACAGAACAAGTGCTCAGTTGGCAACAATGGGAATTTCCAACAGGACTGAGACCATTTTGCTAATAAAAAGAGTCCTAACACTAAGAAGCCTGGTGCAAACACTAGAAAGAAGAAGCCAGGATATGCAGACAGAGGTTAATAAGTTCATGGACAAATTTGTGGCATTTCAGAACAGAGGTCTTCCTAGCTTACTGAACAGCGCAGGAAGACTACTTTCCCATGAAAATTATGCCCAAAGGGTCAACACATTTGCTACAAATCAGATTACAGAAAGGCCCAGTACTTCAGAAGAATCAGGGCCAGCATCAGGGCAAAGTCTCTACAACAGGGTTGATAACCTATTTTTCATCATGGATGAGATCAAACATTTGTTTGAAGTGCCTCCAAATTTCTATAAATACACAGAGGCAGATGAGACTTTAGAGGCAATTCTAAGACATCAATTGCCCACACAGGAAGTCTGGACCAAAATGATACAGTTAATACTGTAAACCAGAGCCTGTATTCAAGTTTTTTCATTTAAATATATAAGTTATCATGCATAGGAAAATTTTGATAAAATCAACATGCATGGAGAAGAATGGGCTGAGCCAACTTAGCAAAACTATTCAGCCACTAAAGCAGCACTGACAGTCACAGGTGGCAGGGCCGAAAAGACACAGGAGGACAAAGCCACAAAGACACGTCATGTAGCATTTATAACAGAACATTCAACCGACTCAGTGGCCTCCAAAGGTAAAAAAGTCTTCTGACAGAATTGAAGAGCATTTATGTTGTATTCAAAGCTGTAATAACTTCTTATCTGTTGTTCTGTACAAGTTGGTGAACATATTTATTTCTCAGATGACTCAACACTTCAGATATTTTGTATCACCGTTTGTATATATTCCCCCTTCGCATAAGCTTGTAGGGGTTGTTGTTGATTTCTCTTCTAGAGTTTCTTATGTTGTAAATTTTCATAGTATTAATACAGAGGCTGATGGAATTTCCAAAGCTCTGCGTTATCTGAGTCATTGTGGTGTTTTGCTGAATGTTACAGGATTCCTGCGTACTTCATGGCACAATAAGTTTTCCTTAAAAACTCTTCGTTATGTGATTTTTTTTTTATATCTTTTCATAGCTCATTCATGTTTCTCTGTTTCATAGTTAATGGCAGAGAAAAAGAATAGTTCCAGGATTTATTCATAGAGTACCCTGAACTCAATCGATGCTGTTATAAATGTCTTTCTTCAGTTATAGTCATAAGGTGTAATTCTTAACTGCTGCACCTCCAAACTATATCTTTCACAGTGATTGTTGTTTCAGGAATTCAAGTTTGCTCCTGTGCAATATATCTCTTTCTTACACCCCCAGCTTAGTGGAGAATTCTTAATTGCTTTTCACTGGTTAAACACACCTCATAATCACAATTTAAATTTTGTTTCATGATGTATTTGAATGGCCCTGCAGTTTCAGCAACTCAACTTAATATCTCAGACAACCTGTAGCCACAGACTCCATTGCCCAATGGACTAGAACTATCTGAAGATTTCCACCTTAGCTACAGAAGACATCCCTCAACCAAAACATACAACCAAACCCTGAATTCATAACTAGCCTAAAATCTTCACAAAACAGAGACAAACCTTAAAGAGAGAGCCCTCTCTGATTACAGTTTGTCTAGAAGCTGTAATCCAAAGATTGGTTAGTGGTTACCCCGGCTGTATTCCCTTGGGAGTCAAAGGGAACAACCTAGGTGTTAACAAGTCTGAGGCTCCTCCTCCTTAGGAAACAACAGTTCCTCCATAGCCTGTAGTTAGAGCTCCCTCTCAAGGGAAACTCACATGGCCTTTTGCTCATCAAACTCAAGATCTTTGCAAACCACTGTCCTCTGACTGGTAGGTAAGTACACCCGATAGTTGTGAGGTGTATCATTGTACCCCACAAATATCCCCAACTCTGCTGTCAGATCAAGCTTCTTCCATGCATCCTTTGTCACATGGAAATATACCGATGAGCCAAAGATCCTGAAGTGACCCACATCTGGTCTCTTACCAGAGAAAGCTTCCTCTGGTGTCTTCATCCCAAGTATGCAATGTGGGCTTCTATTATGAAAATAGACCGTTGTATTGCATGCCTTAGCCCACAAGTGAAGTGGTAGGCCTTGGTCATGCAACATTTCCCATGTTGCCCCTACAATAGTGCTATTCTTCCTCTCGGCCACCCCATTCTGTTGTGGGTTATGAGGTGCCATCAACTCTCGTTTAATTTCTTCTGCTTCACAAAAGTCCTTAAACTCTTGAGAGACATATTCTCCACCATTGTCACTTCTCAAGGCCTTGATCTTCTTCCCTGACGCTTTCTCGACCAAAGCTTTGAACTCACAAAACTTTGTGAAAGTGTGGTCCTTCTTCTGCATGAAATAAATCCAGCATTTACGAGAATAATCATCAATGAAAATCATATAATACCTTTGCTTCGTTGTGGATGCCATCGAGAATGTTCCACACAAATAAGTATGAACTCGCTCTAAGATAGCCTCTGCTCGACTGTCTCGATCATGAAAGGAAGACTTGGTGTACTTTCCCAAGGTACAACCTTTGCATTGTGTCAACTTGCTCAAGTTTACCTTTGGGAAGTCCTGTAGATATCTACTGCATTATCTTCAAAGCCCCATGATACAAATGGCCCAACCGCTTATGCCACAACTCGCCAATGTCTTGGCTTTGCACCAATTCTACTTTCGTACTCAATGCTACACAATCATCTACCTCTAGTTTACAGAGATTCTTCACCCGAATCCCTATCCTCTTGGTCTCACCCGTGGCTATGTGTCTTAGGAACACTTTTCCTTTACTGAAGACAACATCGTAGCCTTTGTCCTCCAACATCATGACCGATACCAAGTTCTTCTTCAGTCCAGACACATACATCACATTTTTCAAGGTGAGAGGAGCTCCATGCTTCCTTTGAAAAGAAATCGTGCCTACTCCTGAAACACTATACCTTCCGTCGTCACCCATCTCTATGCACATCTTGAGGTCTTTCTCCTCCAAGGCACTAAATAAATTTTTATCATCGGTCACGTGGAATGAGGCTCCATTGTCAAGATACCAGACACAACCCATCATCGATGACACCATGCATGCGATGAGGGTAAAGTCCATTTTGAACTGAGAGGCTAATGCCTCACCTTCCGATCCTTCCTAGGATCTCTTATTGGACTTCTTCGATGGGAAATTAGTCACATAATGTCCCATCTTGTGACAATTAAAGCATCTTACTTTAGACATGTCACTCTTCTTCCCTCCACGGGAAGAATTCGATTTGAAATGGGAAGCCTTCCCCTTCCCTTTCCTTGCCTTACTTGCTAAGGCCAGATTTTCTTCATCATCATTCTTGGATGAAGAACCATCTCATGTGCTCCTCCTGATCTCATCCTGCATAAGATCTGACCACAGTTGTTCCCAAACCGGCAATTTATCCCTTCCATTCATAGAGTCTTGGTAGCTATTCCAACTCTTTGGAAGGCTAAGGAGAGCGAGGCTCACCATATCATCATCAATAATAGTTATTCCCACATTTCCAAGCTCATCTCTGCAGGTGGTGAGCTTGTTCAGATATGTGGAAATAGTATCACCCTTCTCCATCTTGATTCTTTGAAGCTTATCCTTGAGCGCCAATTTCCTCTAGTCTCTACTATTCTGGTAGAGGTCCTTCAATGTCTTCCACATTGAAAATGGAGTATCCTTCCCATGGAGACTCGAGACAATATGGTCTCAAAATCCCTCAAGGATAATCCATCTCGCCTTCACCACACACTTCTTCCACTCAGCCAACTCTTGTGCATTAGTTGAAGCTGGCTTTGGGATTTCTTGATCAATGAATTCCTTCAAGCCATTGTCTTCTAATACAGCCTCCATTCTATCTTTCCATGCTATGTAATTCGAGCTACCTTCCAAGGCATACTCGAGTCTCAAGCCATGGAACACCATTGGCCAACAGTGATGTATGATATGAATTCGATTTGCACCTGCAACCTCGAACTTCAAACTTCAAATTCTCTTCTCAGTATATTGTTCACAACTTTGATACCATGTAGATAATTTCTAAAAATCCAGCTCTGATACCATGTAGAAAATCTGATGGTAGGTTAACCCAATAATGCAATATAAATCAAAGCAAAATACTATAACCTACTTCTAATATCAATTTGCAGAAGCTTAAAGATCGAGCTGAAAAATATGACCAAAACAAGAAGAATCAATGGCACAATACACATGAAAATACTTTTGGGGAAAGCCTCAGCTAAAAACCCCACACTATTGTATTATCATACATGGTGGAAATACATAGGTATTATACAAATCCTTAGCTCTCACAGCTAGCCAGGTCTTAGTACAATCCTCATAGACTCTCACAGGAGATCCTGGCTTCTCTTTAGCCTTCCTCTCTGCCCTCCAAGCTCCTATTTCCTTGCACTGTTCCTTATGGATGATTTTCTTGTTACCAAGTGGAAAACTCTTTTCAAAACTGCGCAATCCTCAAGGATTTATCCTTGACTACATGCATGAAATTTCTCCATGAGAAAACACATGCAACTGATAGTACACTATCCTTGAACATTTATCTCAACTGGTTCTTTCTCAGAATAGACATGCACAAGTTTTTGATGAGGGAATCTTCAGTTAACTGGAGTAGCACTAGTTGAGTGCATTAATGCATCAATTGACTGTTATCTCACTATTAGTTCCTCAAAGAGTTTGGAACTAATTTAACTGGACTTAACTCAGGAAACTGAGTTAACTAATTACAACTCAAATATAACTCAATCTTATCTCTTTAATTTAAGGGATAACTCTTGCATGACTTCAGAAAGACTTCTAACTTGAATTTCTCCAACTAATTAATTTAAAATTAATTAATTAATTATTTCCAAGTAGCTGTTAAGATTAAATTCGATTTTAATTCACAATTTAATTCAAGGACAAATTAAATTGGAATATTCTTGTTGCCATATTTCAACAGACATTATATAACCAACATATAACCAGAACATAACTAGCATAGAAACCATGGAAACTATAATAGACTTAGTGAAAATTCTATGTAATAAAAGTTAATAAAGGCAAAATAATAACCATGGTTGATGAGACACTTATTCCAAGCTGATTGTTGAGAAAAAAACATAGTGATGGGGATCACTTATGGTTGATTAATGGCTAAGTAAAATGGAAAATGCGATGGAAAAGGTAGTGACAAAGACTTTGGAAAGGCATGAGGCATTTTCGGCATATTTATTTATGAAAATAATGGAAATTAGGAGAAAAGGGAGGTGAAAGGTTACATGTTGCATGTGAGGAGGAAAATGAAGGAAAATAATGGAAAATGAAGAAAATAGAGGCCTCATTAATAAAAAGGCTTATGATGATCAGTACACAGACTTTTTTCAGTTCCGTTTTCGAGCTCTCTCTCTCTCTCATACTCTTGGACACTTATAATTTTCTTGGAGCACTCTTGGAGAGTGTGGCATACTTGTAGTTTTGGAGCAAGAAGTCAAAGGAAGAGCAGGAAAGTGCAAGAGGACATCGGGATCAACAGCTACAACAGGTTTTGCTTGCAAGTATCAAGTTGCATATATGTTTTCCTCACTAATTTTGACATGCATGGCATATGCAGGTGGTTTATTGGTCATGATTTGTCACTAACATGGAGGATTGCCTCGATTGGCAATGGATTTTCCTAGCCTTGCCATTTCCTGGATAGCCATGGTGGTATGGGTTCATTTCTTTGTCTTCTTGGTTGGTTCTCAGGTTTCATTTAGCTTGGGTTGAGTTACTAGTCTTGGAATCCTTGGTTGGACAAATGCTCTAAAAGCCCTTGGTGGGTTGAGTTACTAGTCCTAAAAGCCCTGGATGGACAAGCGCTCTGGAAGCCCAACGACAAATATGGGTTGAGTTACTAGTCCTGGAAGCCTTGGTCGGAAAAAACACTCTAGAGCCCTGGAAGGTTTGGGTAGAGACCAATCTGATAATGGTTTTGTGATGTCTGACCATGAGGTGGAATCACTGTTTGATGGGTTGAGGTGGTTAGCCTCTAGAAGCCCTGGATCGTTTTGGATTGCTGTGTTTTATGAGATACTAGATTCATGCTTGGAATATGGCACATGGGTGATTGGTTGAAGAGATATTTGGCTCAGCCATGTCTATGGTCGGGTGGTTCATGGAAGTCCCACAACTATTTGGCTTCTGCATCATTAATATGACGTTATTTCTCCTTGTTATTTCAAGAGTATTATACTGGTTTATATGTGGATTGTATGGTTGTTGTTTCCTTGGTATTTCTGTTACTATTATGTTGGTTATGAACGTGTATTATGATAGTAGCTATATATGTCTCTCATCATGTTTTTAATTGTAAATGAATGAACAATGTATCTATGGCCTAATGGATGAAACTGTAGCGAATTTGTTGAGGCATCAATGCTTCTTAACTATTCTTAGATGAGTATGAGATCCCTATGCTCACATATATTGTTTACACCTATAGATTACATATTTGTGACATGTTTGAGGAAATGTATGTCATGGATAATAGGGGTCAAGTCAAGGGCTTGTTCAAGTAATTGCATTTGTATCATCATTCTATTGTTATCTTTCTGTTCTAAAGGTGTCATTTAGTTTTGGGGAGTGACTTGGGCTATGGCCCTGAAAAAGTGACTCAAATCCTGAGGACGTAGGCACATCATTGGGAAAAGAAGTCCATGGACGTTAGCATACCATGTTATGGGCATGTCGAGAGCCCTCTGGATGCATGCATGCCCATATAAAGGGAGCGTCTGGGAGTCTAATGGTATGAAAACTCAGTGGGACCTAGGGGCTAGTTATATGAGAGGTTGGGATGGTTCATGGGAGTCTTGTTGTTAATAAGGTATGTATGGTTTGTTTCTATTGGTTCCATTTCCTTAAGGTGACTTAGGAGGTTGAATCATATCATAATAACTTCTCGTCACATGTTTACACCGGTTGTCCGGTTACTTGGGTAGATGTGGGAGGAGGGTGTTAGAGAGTGGTATTAGAGCATGGTTTATCCCTCGGACTGGATGGGTTGTGTGTTGGTCATGCATTCACGTTGGTTTCATGTGTCTCTTGTTGTAAGACCATGTGCTTGTTGCATTTGTATGGTATGGTTCATGGTTGTAGTGATGTTGCCATGGAAGTTGATGCTATTGTTGTGGAGTGTGTCGTCATGAGTGTATGGTTGATTATGCATTTTCTATGCATATTAGTATTGACATGTGGTCAAGTGTACAATGATGTGGTGGTTGTTGTCATGCATGAGGTCATGTTATGTGTAGTTGATATGGTCATGCGTTGATGACTGGACTCTAGCTAGAATGATAGTTATATGCTTATGTGTTATATTTCTATATGATTTCATGATTATGTTATATATGTATTACATTGATTTGTTGCTCTTGTAGACGAGGTATCCTCCCCGAATTATGCTAAGGTACGTTGGTTTATTGTGATTTGGTTTAGCTAACATGATATACCTTACAGGAAGAATATCAAAGATGACTAGCAAGATGGTATACTAAAATTTCTGAGACTCTCCCTATGGATCATATGAGAAACATGGTGTTGGACACTCTTCTAATTTGGCAGACACACTGAGAATATTGAAGGAAAAAATAAGGAGTTGTAAGGCAGACAATGACAAAATCATACAAGCACAAGAGAAACAAGCAGAGGTAAATGTAGTGATACTTTAGAGTTTGTCAGAATTGCAATGCCAAGGACCACTTCAGATCAACCATGAGCAGGAGGATAAAACTAATGGGGCATATGGTAGTAGGTCTCATTGTGGTCATAGGTCAGATATAGATGACACAATGAGAGATGGAAGGTTGTTGGAAACTCTGGATAGGAGAGGTGATGGAAACATGTACTATTCTAGTTTTGGTTCAGATAGCCACTACGATCGTCATCAGTATCATCCTTACAGGAGGAGTGATAGGGGATATTTACCAGACAAGTTTATGAAAGAAAAACCACCTACATTTGATGGAGAAATGAAGAAATCACAGAATGTAGAGGCACAATTGCTTGGTATGATGAAGTTCTTTAGGTTGCATGATTACTCAGATAACATGAAAACCAAAATAACTACATTCAGTCTCAAAGGTAAAACATATATTTGGTGGGAAGATATGAAGAATGTCATAGGTATTCATTAGGACTTGACATGGAGTGAGTTCGAGAGATTACTCAAGAATAAGTATCTATTGGAGACATACTTTATGACAAGGAAAAATAATTCTATGAGCTAAATATGGAATCAATGACGGATGAAGAGTACACTGGCAGATTCTTGGAGCTACTCAGGTATGTGTGTTACTTCAAGGAGGAGAAGGCCAAGATTCAGAGATTCGTTAGTGGATTACCGATTGCATTCAAAGACTGGATTGAGTTTGATGAGCCTAGACCATTGGAGGAGGCCATCCGAAATCTAAAGCATTGCTATGAACAATCAAAACACATATTTGAGACTAAGTCAAATTGGAAAGGTAATGCAAAGAATAAAGGAAAATGGGAAAGCACATATTTGAGACTAAGTCAAACTGGAAAGCTAATGCAAAGAATAAAGGAAAATGGGACAAGAAGTGCGCAAGACCTCAAGGTACAGGTAATAAAGAGAATACAATGCCATCTAAGAAGTTCAATGCATTCAATAGAGGACAGGGATTTCGATCTGAGGAGTAGAACAAGGATGCTGGATGGAAGCCTATAGAGTGTTGGACTTGTGGAAAGAATCATCGTAGGAGAGATTTTCTATAGAATCAAGGTGGTAGTCCTAAGATATATGGTGCATTGGAGGCGCAAACAGTGGGAGATTTTGGGCAGAGTGCTCCTAGGATCTATGTAGTGCTAGATAACATATATGTAGATCATCAGGAATCTATCATTGAGATGGATGGTAAACTCTGTGATCAAGTTGTTTCTATTTTTATTGAACCTAGTTCTAATTATAGCTATCTTAGTAATAACTTGGTGGATAAGTGTGGTTTGAACAAAGAAGTGCATGCAGATTCTTGGTTGGTGCAGTTGGCTATAGGTACAAAGAAACAAGTTCATCATTGGGTAAGAGGTTGTGCATATAATTTGAATGGTATGCCTACCACAAAAAATTTGAATGTATTACCATTGGGATCATACAATATGTTCTTGGGCATGGATTGGTTATACCTTCATAGAACCAAGGTGGATTGTTATGACAAATCCATTGAGTGCTTAGATGAAAATGGGGAACAAGGAGTTTTACGGGGTAAGAAGAAAGCAACATCAATTAGGATGGTGACAATTATGTAGGTAGAGCATAGTCGTAGAAAATGATTTGCGTTATTTCCAGTGCATATTTCTAGTGACAAAGGTAAGGAAGTTGAGGATTCAGATGTTTTGAGCAGGTATCCAGTTCTACAACAGTTTTAGGATGTATTTCTTGAAGATATTTTAGAGTTTTCACCTCACAGGGAAGTAGAATTTTCTATTGAGTTGGTTCCAGGGGAAACTTCGAGATCAAAGGCACCTTACAGGATGAGTACACTTGAGTTGGTAGAATTGAAGTTGTAGTTGAAGGAAATGATTGACAAGGGATATACTAGGCCAAGCATATCACCATGGGGTGCACCAGTACTATTTGTGGAGAAGAAAGATGGTACTCTCAGATTATGCATTGACTACCGGCAGTTGAACAAAGTGACCATCAAGAACAGGTATTTATTGCCAAGGATTGATGGCTTGTTTGATCAACTAAAGGAAGCAATAGCGTTCTAGAAGATTGATCTGAGATCTGGATATCATCGGGTACGCATTAAAGAAGAGGACAACTACAAGGAATATTTTCTAACTAGGTATGGGAATTATGGGTTTTTTCTAGTTCCATTTCGTTTAGCTAATGCTCCAGCTACCTTTATGTGCTTGATGAATAGTGTGCTGCATCTGTATTTGGACAAGTTTTTTATTATGTTAATTGATGATATATATTCTAAAAATGAAGAATAGCATGCCAAGCATTTAGCAGTAGTGTTGAAATTGTTGAGAGAGCATCAGTTGTATGCTAAGCTCAACAAGTGTAGTTTCTTTCTGACTAAGGTACATTACTTTGGGCATGTTATTTCCAAGGATGGCATAATAGTGGATCCGGAAAAGGTAAGAGTTATCATGGAGTGGGAAGCTCCCTGGAATGTGGATGAGGTGAGATATTTCATGGGGTTAGAAGGTTACTATAGGAGGTTCATTAGGAGCTTCTCGCAGTTTTCTTATCCTACATCATTACAGAGGAAAGGTAAGAAGTTTGAATGGAAAGAGGAGTGCATGACTAGTTTCGAGTAGCTCAAGCAGTTATTGGGACATGCACCAATGTTAAAGATTGCAAATCCAGATAATGAGTTTGTAGTGTGTACAGGTTCTTGCAAGAGAGGACTTGGTGGAGTCCTTATGCAGGATGGACAGGTAGTATGCTATGAATCACGAAAATTGAATGAGCACGAGGAAAGCTACCCTGCACATGATCTTGAGTTGGTAGCAATCATACATGCATTAAATATGTGGAGGCACTATTTTTTGGGCAAGAGGTTTGTATTGATGAGTGATCACAGTGAGTTGAGGTATCTATTTGACCAACTGAATCTGAATGGAAGGCAAGCTTGGGGGTTGGGAACAATCAATGAGTTTGAATTTGAGATTAGGTGTATAAAAGGTCAAGAGAATAGGGTGGTAGATGCTCTTAGGAGACAAATATAGGTAAATCACTTAGAAACTATGAGCTCTTATGGGAAAAACTTACATGAGAGGATCTTGTAGGTAGGTCAACTGGATGTCAGGTATATGGATTTTGTGCACAGGTTGCAACATAGTTCAAATAGTGGTACAGGTATAGGTACAGGTAGTGGTACAGGTACATGTACAAGTAGTGGTATAGGTAGAGGTACAAATGCAGGTGCTCATGATGTGGAATATCGTCTCACGATAGAGGGATTGGTTAGATTTAGGAATAGGATATATGTGTCGAACAACAGTGAGCTCAAGAAGGTGATGTTGAGCGAGTTTCATGCAAAACCATATTCAGGTCACCTAACTTATCAGAATACATTGACAACAATGAACAAATTCTATTATTGGTTGAATTTGAAGAGAGACATAGCAGAATTTGTGGCTAGGTGCTTGGATTGTCAGCAGGTGAAGGTAGAGTGTAAGCATTCAGGTGGACTTCTATAACTGATTGTGATTCTAGAGTGGAAATGGGAGGTCATTTCCATGGATTTTATCATAGGTTTACCGAGGATAGTGAGACAACATGATTCCATCATGGTAATGGTGGATAGGTTAACAAAGGTAACACACTTCATTCCAGTGAATTCTACATTATCAACAAGTGATGTAGCACATGTATTCATTAGGGACGTGGTCATATTGGATGGAGTTACGAAGAATATAGTGTCAAATAGGGATGCATAGTTCACTTCCATGTTTTGGAAGGAAGTATTTGCAGGTTTGGGCATAGAGTTGGCCTTCAGTACAACTTATCATCTATAGACAGATGGACAGATAGAGAGGGTCAACAAGATATTGGAGGACATGTTGTGGATGTATGTGATGCATCAACATCGGAAGTGGGAAGATTACCTTCCACTGGTAGAGTTAATTTACAACAAGGGCACTAGGAGTCACTAAGGATGAGTCCGTTTGAGGCATTGTATGGGTGGAGTTGTAATACTCCCATTAGTTGGAGTGATCTAGTTAACACAGTGTTGATGGGAATGGACATATTAGAAGACATGGAATGGGAAATGCAAGTAATCAAGAAGAATTTGAAAGTACCACAGGATAGGAAGAAGAGCTATGCAGATCAGAATAGGTTGTTCAAGGAGTTCAAGGTTGGGGAAGAGGTGTACTTGTGCATCAAACCAAAGAAGAGATCCTTATGGATTGGATCATGTGCTAAGATGGCACCTCGATTTTGTGGACCTTTCAAGATTATTGAGAGGATTGGGCCAATATCCTATTTAATTGCACTGCCTTTGACTGTGAAAGTCCATGATGTTTTCCATGTGTCATTGCTTAAGAAGTATGTTAAAGATGTTGGCCATGTGATTGATTGGTCTATATTGCAGGTGGAATTAGAAGGAGAATTCCAGTCGGAACCACAACGTATATTGCAGAGAAATATGTTCATGCTCTAGAATCGAGTAATCAAGCATTAAAGTACAATGGAAGCACTTTGGGCTTGATGAAGCTACAGGGGAGATGGTGGATCAGATGCAGGCTATGTATCATTCCTTATTCACTAGTTGAGCGAATGTTTTGGTATATATTTTTGTACATGTTTTGGTTATTTTTGGTATATGTACATATGGCTGTAAATACCACCATAAGATATGCTATAAGACTCCAATAAGTGGTATGGGTTTCATGTCATTATGATGTTATACTTGTTATGTTTTCATGTTGGTTTGCTTTTCAGCAGGATGATCATTGTAGATACCGCAACAAGCTAAGTTATAAAGCTCCATGGGAAATATTTTTTGCTTATAACAACCTTGTTTGTTTTAGCTGTTGTTGAACACCGAGGATAGTGTTCCCCCAATGGGGAGGGTTTTTTAAAATCCCCAGTGAAAAATCCATGTAATAAAAGTTAATAAAGGTAAAATAATAAACACAGTTGATGGGACACTTATTCCAAGCTGAATGTTGGGCAAAATCATAGTGATGGGGATCAATTGTGGTTAATTAATGGCTAATGAAAATGGAAAAGGCTTTGGAAAGGCATGAGGCATTTTTGGCACATTTATTTATGAAAATAATGGAAATTAGGAGAAAAGGAAGGTGAAAGGTCACAGGTTGCATGTGAGGAGGAAAATGAAGAAATCAGAGGCCTCATTAATAAAAAGGATTTTGAGGATCAGTACACAAAAAATGTTCAGTTCAATTTTGGAGCTCTTTCTCTCTATTCTATTTCTCTCTCACACTCTTGGGAACTTAGAGTTTTCTTGGAGCACTCTTGGAGAGTGTGGCATACTTATAGTTTTGGAGAAAGAAGGAAAAGGAAGAGTAGGAAAGCAAAAGAGGACATCAGGATCAACAACTACAACGAATTTTACTTGTAGGTACCGAGTTGCATATATATTTTCCTCACTAGTTTTGGCATGTATGGCATATGCATGTGGTTTATTGGTCATGATCTGTCACTGGTATGGAGGATTGCCTAGATTAACATTGGATTTACCTAGTCTTTCCATTTCCTGGATAGCCATGGTGTTGTGGGTTCATTTCTTTGTTTTCTAGTTGGTTCTCATGTTTCCTTTAGCTTCGGTTGAGTTACTAGTTCCAGGAAGCCCTCGTTTGACAAATGTTATGGAAGCCTTGTAACAACTTGGGTTGAGTTACTAGTCTTGGAAGCCTTGGCTAGACAAACACTCTTGAAGCCCTTGGTGGGTTGAGTTACTGGCCTTGGAAGCCCTAGTTGGACAAACGCTATGGAATCTTGACAATAGATGTGGGTTGAGTTACTAGTCCTGGAGGCCTTGGTTGGAACAAACGCTCTAGAGCCTTGGAAGGCTTAGATAGAGACCAATCTGATGATGGTTTTGTGATATCCGACCATGAGGTGGAATCACTGTTTGATGGGTTGATTTGGTTGGCCTTTGGAATCCCTTAATGGTTTTGGATTGATGTGTTTTATGATATCCCACATTCATGATTGGAATATTGGCTGAAGAGAGATTTGGCTCAGCCATGTCTATGGTTGGGTGGTTCGTGGAAGTCCCACAACTGGTTGGACTTTGTATCCTTAATATGAGGTTATTTCTCCTTGTTATTTCATGAGTATTATACTGGTTTATATGTGGATTATATGGTTGTTGCGTCCTTTGTATTTCTGTTGTTATTATGTTGGTTATGAACAGGTACTTTGACAATAGTTATGTATGGCTCTCATCATGCTTTTAATTGTAAATGAGTGAACAATGTATCTATGGCCTAATGGATGAAACTGCAGCTAATGTGTTGAGGAATCAATGCTTCTTAGTGATTATCAGATGAGTATGAGACCCCTATGATCAGATATGTTGTTTACACCTGTAGATTACATATTTGTGACATGTTTGAGGAAATGCCTTTCATGGCTAGTAGGGTCCAGTTAAGGGCTTGTTCAAGTAATTTCATTTGTATCATCATTCCATTGTTATCTTTATGTTTTGAAGGTGTCATTTAGTTATGGGAAGTGACCTGGGCTTTGGGCCTAAAAAATTGGCTCGAATCTTGGGGACGTTGGTATACCATGCTATGGGAGCGTCAGGAGCCCTCTAGGTGCATGCATGCCCATATCAAGGGACCGTATGGGAGTCTAATGGTTTAAAAACTCAATGGGACCCAGGGGCTATTTACTTGAGAGGTTGGAATGGTTTGTGGGAGTCTTGTTGGTGATGTAGAAGGTATATATGGTGTGTTTCTGTCGCTTCCACTTCCTTAAGGTGACTTAGGAGGTCGAATCATATCATAGTAAATTTTCATCACATGTTTACCGCGTTTGGACGGTTACTTGGGTAGATGTGGGAGGAGGGTGTTACACAAGAAAATAAACAACAAATAACTAGAAAATAACTAGAAAATAACCAGAAAATAACCAACAAATAACCAAAAAATAACCAACAAATAACCAACATAGAAACTAGGGCAACTCAACCATAATATCACCAATGTAATACTACAAATTCTCATAGAACACACTAACTTGGAAATATTTCATATCAACGTAGTAAAATACCAACCATATTAGGGACTTCCATGTACTACCCGACCATAGATTGGGTTGAACCAAATTTCTCTTTCAGCCAATCACCCTCGTGCTATATTCCAAGCATGAATGTGGGATCTCATGGAATAAATCAAGACAAAACCTAACCAGGGCTTTCGGAGGCCAAACCACCTCAACCCTCAACCAAAGTGATTCCAACATCATAAAACCAACCAGATTAGTCTCTACCCAAGTTGTTTAGGGCTCCAGGGACTCGTAGCTCAACCCATAACCTTCCAAGGCTCTAGAGTGTTTGTCCAACCTGACTCTAGGGACTAGTAACTCAACCCACTAAAGGCTCAAGAATATTTTTCCCGGTATATGCTCGAAGGTTTGTAAATCAACCCAATTTGTTCTAGGGCTTCTAGAGCATTTGTTCCAACCCACAACCATAATGAATAATGAGCACCAATAAAAATCAATCAAGTGGATAAACTCACAACACCATGGTTATCTAGGAAATGACAAGGCAAGGCTAAAACCATTATCAACCCAGGGAAATCTCCATTCTAATGACCTGAATAATCACATACATATGCCATGCATCCATAAATCAACAAGGAAATCACGCATGCAACCTGTTTCCTGCAAAGAAATCCATTTGTAGTTGTTGATCCACCCATTCCCTTGCGCTTTCCTACTTTCTTTTGCCATCTTCTTCAAATTCGAGTGAATACTAGAGTGCTCCAAGCATGCTCCAAGAATTTTCTACGTGTGCAAGTGTATGAGAGAATTATAGAATGGAATAAAGCTCCACCCAAAATATCTCAGGAAGATAGCAACTAATCCTCATAATCCTTTTTATCATTTAGTCCTATTTTTTCTTCATTTTCCCTTCAATTTCCCTTTCTCCTATTTTCCTTTATTTCATAAATAAAATACAAATTATTATCACTTTTTCTTTGTTAATGCCTTTGCCAATTTCCATAGCCATTAATTAATCACCGGCGATACCCATCACTATGTGTTTCCCAACATTCAGTTTGGAATACATGTCCCATGACCTTGGTCTTATATTTTATTTACATGAAAATAAACCATAGGTTGTTACAAACCCCTCTCCCTTGGGGGAACACCATCCTTAGTGTTCAATGAAACTTATAAACCAGAAAAACACATGCTACTCATGGATCTTTATAACACAAGTCGATGCAACACTTACATCATATCATATTGTTGAGACGATGACCATCATAACATGAACACCATACCACTTATTGTAGCTTAAAACACATATTGATGCAGTATTTACAACATAAATAGGCATATACATATAACCAACATAACATCAAACACATATACCAAAATACATCCGATCAACTAATGAATAGAGAAGGATACATAGACCACATTTGATCAACCATATCCCATGTAACTTCATTGGGCCCAAAGTGCTTTCATTGCACTTTAACTTGCTCGATTTCTTGATTATGGAGAATGAGTATATTTCGCTGCAAAATGCATTGTGGTTTTGACTGGAATTCTCCCCCTAGTTCCACCTGTAATACAGACCATTCAATCACATAATCAACATCCTAAACATACTTCTTAAGCAATGAAACATGAAAAATGTCATGGACTTTCACTGTCGGAGGCAGTGAAAGTTGGTAGGCCACTGTTCCAATCCTCTCAAGTATCTCAAAATAATTGTAATATCGAGGTGCCGACTTGGCACATGACCCAATCCTCAAGGAGATCCTCTTAGGCTTGATGCATAAGTACACATGCTCCCCAACCTGGAACTCAAATACCCTATGTTGATTTTCACAACTCTTTTGCATGTCTTGTGCTACCTTCAAGTTCCTCTTAGTAACCTGTATTTCCTATTCCTTCTCTTATAACATATCTGGTCCAATTAGTTCCCTATTCATTGGATCACTCCAACTGATAGGAGTATTACAACTCCACCCATAAAGTGCCTCAAATAGACTCATATTCAAATATTCCTAATACTCGTTGTTATATTCAAACTCAACTAGTGGAAGATACTCTTCCCACTTCCGTTGCTAATGCATGACGTACATCCTCAACATGTCCTCAAGAATCATGCTAACCCTCTCTGCGTGTCCATATGCCTATGGATGATAAGCTGTACTAAAGACTAACTCTATCCCGAAACCTGCAAACAACTCTTTTGAAACCCTGGAAGTTAACTTGGCATCTCTATTGGATACAGTCTTCTTAGGAACACCATGAAACCTCACTATCTCCCTAATGAAAATTTGAGCTGCCTCGCTAGTTGAATTCGTAGAATTAACTGTAATGAAGTCAACTACCTTAACCTGTCAACCACAATCATAATAGAATTGTGTTGCTTCGATATCCTCGTAAAACCTGTAGTGAAGTCCATCGAATTGACCTCCCATTTCCACATCAAAATCGACTGTAATAAACCATCTGGATGCTTACACTCTGTTTTTATATACTTACAATCCAAATAGCTTGCAACAAAATCAATAGCCTCTTTCTTTAAGTTTATCCAATGATATAACTTCTTAACTAATATCAATGTCTTCTGATATCCTGAGTGACTTGAATACGACTTAACATGAAACTCCATCAAGATAAGCTTCTTGAACTCACTGTCAATTGGTACATAAATCTTGTTCCTCAATCTAACCAAGCCATCCGTTGTGAGATGATAATCCACATCCAAATCGCCTGCACCCTATTTTTGTAACTTGTGCTTAAGCTAATGGTACATGTCATCCTGTTGCCCTGCCTGCAAGATACACTCATGCAATCTTATCCCATATGAACTCATAGATGCAATGTGATTTACTTGCACTCTTCTGCTAAGAGAATCTGAAACCCTATTCTCCTTTCCCTTTATGTACATGATATTAAAGTCAAACACATTAAGAGTAGCCAACCACCTAGCTTGTCTGACATTCAAATTAGGCTGGTCAAACAAGTAGTTCAGTCCACTATGATCACTCATCAAAATGAACCTTCTGCTAAGAAGATATTGTCTGCACATATTCAAGGCATGAATAATAGCTTCCAACTCAAGATCATGAGTCACATCGTTCTACTTGTGATCATTTAATTTCTATGGCTCATAACATACTGCCTATCCTTCCTACATCAAAAATCCACCAAGTCCCCTCTTGCAAGCATATGTAGATACCACAAACTCTTTATATGGATCTGCGATCTTCAACACCAGATCATTTGTAAGACATTTCTTCAACTACTCAAAACTATTTGCACATTCCTCTGTCCATTCAACTTCTTTCCTTTTATTTGCAATGATGTAATAGGCTAGGCAAACAATGAAAATTTCCCAATGAACTGTATGTAGTAACCTGCTAATCCCATGAATGATCTAACCTCATCCATATTCCTAAGTGTTTCCCACTCCATAATAGCTCTAATCCTTTTCGGATCCACTATTATGCTTTCCTTGGAAACAACATGTCCTAAGTAATGAACTTTTGTCTGAAATAAACTGCACTTACTAAGCTTTACATACAACTGATGCTCTCTCAACAATAACACTATTGCTACATGTTATGCATGTTATTCCTCATTCTTAGATTATATCAATATATCATCAATGAATACCCTCACAAACTTGTCTAGATAAGGATGCAACACACTATTCATCAAACACATGAAAGTAGATGGAGCATTAATAAGACCAAAAGAAACTACTACAAACTCGTAATGCCCATATTTGGTACATAATGTTGTCGTGTAGATGTCCTCTTCTTTGATGCATACCTGATGATGTCCTACTTTCAAATCAATCTTTGAGAACATTTCTACTCCTTCAATTGATAATTTTTTTTATCAATCTACGACAAAGGGTACCTATTCTTGATAGTCATTTTTTTCAACTGCCTGTAATCAATACACAACCTGAGAGTACCATCCTTATTCTTTATGAACAACACTGTTGCACCCAAAGGCGACACACTTGGCCTAATGTATCCCTTATTAAGTATTTCCTTAAGCTGCAACTTTAGTTCCACCAACTCTAGAGTGCTTATCTTGTACGGTGCCCTAGATGCTAGTGCTACTCTCGGCATCAACTCAATAGAAAATTCCACTTCCCTATGAGGTGGTAAATTTGAAATCTCTGCTGGAAATACATCTTGAAACTACTGCAAAACTAGATACCTCTTCAAGAATTCAACATCTTCAACATCCTTTCCTTTGTCATTAGAAATATGAATTGGAAACAATACACATCCTTTCTTGCTACTACGCTTTACTTGCATAGTTATAACCATTCTCACTGATGTAGGCTTATTATTTCCTTGCAATATTCTCCTCTCTCCATCATCATCCAGGGACACAATAGCCTTGTCATAGAAATCTACCTTAGTTCTATGAATGTACAACCAATCCATACCTAGAATCATACTATATGATCCCAGTAGAAGTACATTTAGATGTGTTGATGTTGACATATTGTTTAGCTTAAATGCGCAAGATCTCACCCAATGATGAACTCTTTTCTTGGTACTTGTAGCTAACTACATTAACTAAGAGTTTGCATGAAGTTCTTTATCCAAACAAAATTTATCCACTAGGACAGTACCTTGGTTGAAAATGGTTCGACATATTGACCATGTTAACCATGGTTAACCATGTTTGACCTCGATTAACCAAGGGAAGATCATGGTTGAAATAATTAAACATTATTGACCATTGTTGTAAATGGCTTTGTTTATTGCATTACAACATTATTTTTGTCCAATAGCAATAACGTTTGATTTTCATCACATTATTATGTAGTTCATGTTATGATGACATGTATTATTCATCAACATGTTCAACCATGTTCAATCATGGTTGGCCATTCTTGACAATGTTCCCTCTAAACGAATGTAGTTAACAATGGTTTCCCATGGTTAGCTTTAGGTCCCCAAATTGAAAATGGTTAACCATGGTTGACCATTGTCAACCACTGTGAAGAAGATTAAATATAGATGCCTATAGTTGACTATGGTTGTCTATGGTAAAACTTCAACTGATTATGGCTGAATATGATTGAATATGGTTGACAATGGTTGAGCTTATTAGACCATGCTTGATTATGGTTAACATTTGGTTGACTAAGGGTGGAGATAGGGTTGGAAACATTTATGTACAGGTTAATGTGGTTTTCCATGATTATCTATGATGGCCCCATTGAATATGGTTGACCGTGTTTGACCATGTAGACCATGATGTCCACATAAAACTAAAGTTGTCTATGATGGAGTATCATTTACTGTGGTTGTGCATGTTTGAACATGTTTCCTATGATTGAATTTCATTGAGCATAGTTGCCCAGTTAAGCATGGTTAAGAATCATAGAGCATTGATAGCCATGGTTGACTATAGTTGGCCATGTTCATTATGGTAGACTATGATTGGCCATGATTGACTATGGCTAGCCATATTGAACATGTTGAATATGGTTGAACATTTTTCACAAGGTTGATATCTATTTTTAAGCGCATAACATTATGCCACTGAGGTATTTTTGTTGGATTTTTTTTTGGTTTTCACATTTCGATGGTGTTATTTGTGTGTCAATTTTTTGTTGATTTTTTTTTGTTTTACGTCATTTATTATTGTGTTTTTCAATAATATTTTTTAAACTAATTGCAATGAAAAAAAATATTTGTCACAAAGTTTCATTGGATGTATTCATTGCATTGTGACATCATTTTTTGATACCCTGATTGTGTCATTTTACATTTCAATGTTAGTTGTGTAACATGACATTGAGATGTTGTTCTTTGATCATCAAAATGTGATGTTGATTTTTTTTTTTTGTCACAACGTGACATTGGTTTGTTTATGATGATGTGATGCTTTTTTGTCCATTCACATAGTCTTGACATTTTATTTCATAGCAATTTCATGTCATATTTTTGCACAACCACATTCCGATGTTTGTTGTGTAATATCACATCATAATGATGATATTTTATTAGCACAACGTGACATAGATTTTTTTTTTCTTTCATATATGTGTGTGTGTGTGTGTGTGTGTATTGATCAAATTGCAACAAATGATTTATAGTAAAAAGGTATATAAGGAATATGGTAAAAGACATATAAAAAGGTATGAAGAAACATGTGTTCATGGATGTGGTCATCCATGGTTTCCTATAATGCCCATGTTGAATATCAATGATTATATTTGACCATGTTGACAATGTTGAGCATGTAGACCATGATTTCCACATTAAGATAAATTTGTCTATCATAGAGAATCATTTACTATGGTTGACCATGGTTGAAGACGTTGCCTATGGTTGATCGTGTCAAACATTGTTAAAAAACCTAGACAACAACTAGCCATGGTTGACTATAGTTTGCCATGTTCACCATGTTAGACAATCGTTGATCGTGATTGATTATGGCTAGCCATCTTGAACATGTTGATGATGGATGACCATTTTTCTCAAGGTTGAAATTGGATTTTAAGTGCACAACATTATGCCATGGTAGTTATTTTATTTTATTTTCCAAATTTTGTTAAGATATGGTATGTTCTATGCTTATGACAGTTTACTTATTTTTCTTATTATTTTCCACCGATTAGCAATCACATGTACATAAAGTAAAGTGCAGATAGAACATTAAACGATCGACAGAAAACAAGCCAAGACAAGAGACACAAGATGTGGCGGCTAGCCAGGGAAAAACCCCACAATGTGTGGGGAAACCCTTTGATCAAATCTTCTTTTATCTTCAATAATTCAGCAGAGAGAAATAGTATAATAAATATGATTCATATCAGCAGTAGCAAACCCTAGATCAGCAACATCAGCATTAGCGGCTTCATTATCAAACTAGGGCAGACGATATCTCACAAACCGACCGTCGGATTGACTTCATTCCACCACCAAAAGTTTCGGCTTCCAGAGGAGGTTCAGATGAACCTACAGTGCAGTTCAGATGAGGAGATATTCTAGTCCACACAAGTCAATATTTACTTCTGCAGTTGCAGCTTCAGTTTCAGTAGTTTCAGCTTCAAACTAGGGCAATCGATATCTTGCAAACCGTTCGTCGGATTGAATTCATTCCACCACCAAAAGTTGCGGCTTTCAAAGGAGATTTAGATGAACCTACAACGCAGTTCCAAAGAGGAGATCTTCTAGGCCACGTAAGTCAATCTTTACTTCTGCAGTTGTAGCTTCAGTTTCAGTAGTTTCTGGCTTCAAACTAGGGCAATCGATATCTTGCAAACTGTTCGTCGGATTGACTTCATTCCACCACCAAAAGTTGCGGTTTTCAAAGGAGATTCAGATGAACCTACAATGTAGTTCCAAAGAGGAGATGTTCTAGGCCACGCAAGTCAATCTTTACTTCTGCAATTGCAGCTACAATTTCAACAGCGTTCGGCTTCACATGTGTGAGAGAGAGAGACCCATTTCAGCGCAGTAGAGAAGAGACTCATATCTGCGCAGTAGAGAGAGAGAGATGTGATGAGATGAGTGACTCTAAATGAGGAAAAGTTCTCTTATATTTATACACAACGTTGGTGGGTGAATAGATGCGACTGTTGGGCTTCTGAGCCTACATGAGTTGTAGGTCGGCTTGATAATAATTCCATAATCAAAATAAATTCATATCTCCATGAATACTTATCGGAATTGGATGATATTTATATCAATCCTACACCTCTTGACGAGAGGAATCTAATAAAAATATTATCAGCCATGAATAAGATGACCCACATGAATTTTTGCCCTGGTTTCCAATTTTAACACTCCCTCTCAACCATGGAGAACTTCATCTGCAATTTGTCTATCGGTCGTTACTATTCATCCATCAAATGCACTGCCCTGTACAACCTGACCCTTGCCCTGCTCTGCTCTATTCTGCTTGTTCTGCTTTGTCTTGTTCTGCCTGCACTGATCTGTACTGTTTTGCTCTGTTCTGCTCTGCTCTTGCATTGTTCTGTTCTGCTCTGCTTTTGTCCGAATTATGAAGAAGAAGAAATGATTGAGGATGTATCATATTGACTCAAAGTCAGTCTCAGAGTATGTACCACTGGTCCCAAACCAGTCTCAACCAACCCAAAGTCAGCGTCATAGTGAGTACAACTCCAATGGTCCCAGACCAATATCATCTCCACTGACTCAAAGTCAGTCTCAGAGTATGTACCACTGATCCCAGACCAGTCTCAACTGACCCGAAGTTAGCGTCATAGTATGGTACAACTCCTACCACTGGTCCCAGACCAGTATCATTGATCCCAGATCAATGGAGGTCATCCTAGCGTAGGGAGTACGATAGTTACAACGATGCGTCCATCGGTACTACTATGGTCCCTAACTTCATTTCCCTGCTCATTGATCAGATGAGAGGTACTTCCCATGAGTCCCAGACTGCATGGGTAGGATGCCTCGACAGGAGAACTAATCAATCCTGTCCTCACAGGAGAACACATCAATCCTGCTACAATTGCCATGGAGAACACATCAATCCAGGCCTCACAGGAGAACACATCAATCCTGCTACAATTTCCATGGAGAACACATCAATCCAGGCCTCACAGGAGAACACATCAATCCTGCTACAATCGCCGTGGAGAACACATCAATCCAGGCTACCATGGAGAACACATCAATCTAGGCCTCACAGGAGAACTAATCATCCTGCTACACAGGAGAGCGAATCATCCTGTTACACAAGAGAGCAAATCATCTTGTCCCACAAGAGAGCGAATCATCTTGTTCCAGTGTGCACCACCAGGGGAGGGTGAGTCACCCTGTGGTCATATGTTGCTCCAGTAGGAACCACAACCCCTTAGAGCTCCTAGAGCTCAATGTATGCAACATGCAGGACCCTTGTACAAAGGTTTCTTGCCGACTCCAAGTCGTTTTGGAAAATCACAGATTAGATCTTTCCTCGGGGCTTTGACAAGGTGTATCAACCTGTACATCATCTTAATGTGATGGAGCTTCCTTGCTCATCAACTTACCATATCCCAGATGATGTCTATCTGCTAGAGCAATTGACAAATACGGGATTCCTCAATAATCGAATCCCACCTCTGGTTGTTACAGAGAATCACAGTGGTATCCAATGTAAATCCAAACAACTCACTGAAGAGCTTTCGCAACCAGACTGCCTCACATGAGGTTATGCTAGCAACAATATATCCTGCTTCGGCGGTGCTCAAAGCTACCGACTTCTGCTTCCTGCTCATCCAGGATATCGAAGAAGATCCCAAGGTGAAACAGTACCCGGAAGTGCTCTTACGGTCCACCACACTGCCTGCCCAATCAACATTAGTATATCCAAGTAGTCTCACATCTCCGGCAGTGTATCTTAATCCATGAGAGATTGTGTCCTGAAGACATCTAAGAAGATTCTTGGCATCAATCCAGTGAGGCTCAACCAAATATGAGCTCACAATGCTAACTGCAAAACATATGTTCGGACGGAGGTTCACCAAGAACATCAATGCGAATGAGTTTTTGAAACTCAGAGGCATTTCCCAAGTCTGGTTCGACATCACTACCATATAACTTCTAAAAGTTAAGATCCTCGAGGTAGTCACAGGCTTGCGGTCCATCATACCGAATCTTTCCAATATATTTACCACATATTTTCCTTGAGATAGGAAAATTTCCCTTGGCTTCTGCCACACTTCAAGTCCTTGGTCCTTCATTTCAAATTCAAAAGCCATCTCCCTCTAACATTTGTGAATGAGAGGGTTTGCACCTGTTAGAAAGAGGTCATCCACATACAACACCAGTATGAGAGGCTTGTCATCTTCAACCTTAAAGTAAAGGTTAGGATCAGCTTCACTCCTAGTGAATCCCAGCTTCATCAAGTAGCTATCGATCCTCTCATACCGTGCTCGGGGTGCTTGCTTCAGCCCATAGAGAGCCTTCTTCAACCTGCATACATGATATTTTCAATCATAAATCTCAAATCCTTCAGGTTTCTCCACATTGACCTCTTCTTTGATAGAACCATGCAAGAACGCGGTCTTAACATCCATCTGATGTAGGTTCCATCCTTATGAAGCCACAAGGGCTATGATCAAGCGGATGGTCGTATCTCTGGCAACAGGTGCAAATATCATAGTCTATACCTCCCTTCTGGGATAAACCCCGAGCAATGAAATGAACCTTATACTTTTCCATACTTCTATTTGCTGCATGCTTTATCTTGTAAAGCCATTTTGAAGTAACGATTGTCTTGTCCAGGGTCTGGCAACTACTTCCCAGACATCATTCTCCATAATAGACTCATATTCTATGGTCATAGCATCCTTCCATAGTTAATGCTTGATGACATCTGAGAATGATGAATGTTCGTTTTGTATGATTGTGCTCATGATGGTCAGGTATCCCTGATACCTGTTAAGTTTCTTACTTTGATGGAAGGTTCCTCAGGGTGCAGCATGTCCTTCAGCATCATCAAGTATCCCCCTAAGCCATGAAGGCCTCTTCCTAGAAGAGGAAGGCTCATGTGAATGAGGATCAATCAGATCCATGGGTTCTTCTACATCAGGCATTGATTCATCATCCTTTTCTTTCGGTTCCCTAGTGTCAGCTTCTTAAGAGCTACTCAAAGTCAGCAGATTGTCCACCTTGCTGAGAGCCATATCTTTGTCAAAGGTGACATCATGACTAATCACGACTTCCCTTTGACCGGTGGTGAACATTTCTTCAGGAGTTTAGGAACCCAATGCTTAATGAGGGCATCAATTTTGTACATATACGATGGTGATTGTAGTTTCAGCCCATAGAAACTTTGGAAGTCTTTGATCATGTAGCATGGCCCGTACAACTTCCATCATCGTGTGGTTCTTCCTTCCTGCCACACCATTCTGCTCAAGAGTATGTGGTGTAGTAGTCTCCCTCTTAATGCCAGCCTCAGATATGCCTGAGTGAACCAACTGAAATACATCAGAGGTCTTGCTTTGGCTTGAGGGGAACGGTCCCCTTTTGAGCTTTCCTTCGACACATCTCGGACATACACCTTCTTTCTCTACCTGGAATTCGGGCATCCCTGTCACCATTTGTTTTACACCAAGTAGAGCTTTGTAATGAAGGTGGGCAAACCTCTGATGCCAAAGTTCGGACTGAAGAGTTGTGTCACAAGACATGACACCTAGCAGACTTCCATCGACCTGATATGATGAATCAACACTAAACCCAAGAGTAAAGGCATTTCCATATACATACCTTGCCATTGCTTAAGGTTACCTTGTAGCCTTTGTCTTCCATTGCCGAGATGGACACTAGGTTCTTTTTGAGGTCAGGTGCATTTAATACATCCTGGACTTTCTAGCCTTCTTGAATGGTTATCCTCTTCCTCGATCCCCAACTCTCCTCTTACCTTTGATGTTGAATTTGTCATTCCTTTGATTTGCCATCAGAGGGATTTTGATCATTGTCCCGGTGTGAGTCCTTTCTATCAGGGCACTCCCTTGCATAGTGACCTGCTATATCGCAGATGTAACATCATCCTTTTCTTCCACCCTTAGGTCCAGCCTTTCCTTTTGATTTAGACCGAGAATTATTTCTTTTCTTAGCATGAGAAGAAAAAGCAGCAGGAGGACCTTTAGGCAAGGACATTTCCTACTCTTCTACCCTTGTTTGTTCTTGAATGCATCTAGCCATTAATTCCTTGAAACTAGGAATTACATTATTGTTTAGAAGAGTAGTCCTGAACAGATACCATTCAGATGGTAATCCTCCGAGAGTTGTGAGTGCCATTTCTCTGTCAGTAATGGTTTCCCCAATAGATAGGAGATTGTTCTTGATCTCGGTGATTCTTAAGTAGTATGCTTGCATACTTTCAGCTTTACCCTTCTTGATTTCCCTCAACTTATTTCTAAGAAACAAAACTTGATTTGCATCATTAACTTTAAATAAACTCACCAGTCTGTCGTAGATTTCCTTGGAGGTGTCTAGATCAGAGATGTAGGCCACCAAGCGCTTGTTGATAGAGTCTCGGATGATCTTCTTTGTTTTGACTTCTCCATTTTTCCATTTGTTCCAGGCAGCAGCAGATTCATTTGATGAAGGCTCAACAATATTGCCTCTTACATGGTCCAACACTCCTTGATCTTCAAGGGTTAGATCAATAGACATCTTCCATCCGTGATAGTCAGCTTTCTCACGGAGCTTGTCTTTGGCAGGAAAGATTTTTGAGGACCCCATAGTTCTTTTAGGATAGCCTTGCCAATCTTCTCTTCAATGATTGCTCTTGCTCTTGCTCGGGCTTTGTCTTCACCTCTGCTCCGATACCATGTTAAGATATGGTATGTTCTATGCTTATAACAGTTTACTTCTTTTTCTTATTATATTCCACCGATTAGCAATCACATGTACATAAAGTAAAGTGCAGATAGAACATTAAACGATCGACAGAAAACAAGCCAAGACAAGAGACACAAGATGTGGTGGCTAGCCAGGGACAAACCCCACAATGTGTGGGGAAACCCTTTGATCAAATATTCTTTTATCTTCAATAATTCAGCAGAGAGAAATAGTACAATAAATCTGATTCATATCAGCAGTAGCAAACCCTAGATCAGCAACATCAACATTAGCAGCTTCATTATCAAACTAGGGCAGACGATATCTCACAAACCGACCGTCGGATTGACTTCATTCCACCACCAAAAGTTTCGGCTTCCAGAGGAGGTTCATATGAACCTACAACACAGTTCAGATGAGGAGATCTTCTAGGCCACGCAAGTCAATCTTTACTTCTGCAGTTGCAGCTTCAGTTTCAGCAGTTTCTGGCTTCAAACTAGGGCAGTCGATATCTTGCAAACCGTTCGTCGGATTGACTTCATTCCACCACCAAAAGTTGCGGCTTTCAAGATTCAGATGAACCTAAAATGCAGTTCCAAAGAGGATATCTTCTAGGCCATGCAAGTCAATCTTTACTTCTTCAGTTGCAGCTTCAGTTTCAGCAGTTTCCGGCTTCAAACTAGGGCAGTCGATATCTTGCAAACCGTTCGTCGGATTGACTTCATTCCAGCACCAAAAGTTGCGGCTTTCAAAGGAGATTCAGATGAACCTACAACGCAGTTCCAAAGAGGAGATGTTCTAGGCCACAAAAGTCAATCTTTACTTCTGCAGTTGCAGCTTCAATTTCAACAGCTTCCAGCTTCACATGTGTGAGAGAGAGAGACCCATTTCAGCGCAGTAGAGAAGAGACTCATATCTGCGCAGTAGAGAGAGAGAGATGTGATGAGATGAGTGAGTCTAAATGAGGAAAAGTCCTCTTATATTTATACACAACGTTGGTGGGTGAATAGATGCGACTGTTGGGCTTCTGAGCCTACATGAGTTGTAGGTCGGCTTGATAATAATTCCATAATCAAAATAAATTCATATCTCCATGAATACTTATCAGAATTGGATGATATTTATATCAATCCTACACCTCTCGATGAAAGGAATCTAATAAAAATATTATCAGACATGAATAAGATGACCCACATGAAGTTTTTCCCTGGTTTCCAATTTTAACACATTTCGATGGTGTTACTTGTTTATCATTTTTTTATTGATATTTTTTTTTGTTTCATTTTATGCCATTTATTATGCTTTTATTATTGCATTTTTCAACAATATTTGTTAAACCCATTGTGGTGGAAAAAAATGTTTGTCACGTGTCATTAGTAGTATTTGGTTGCATTATAACATCATTTCTTTCATACCATGTTCATGTCATTTCACATTTTGATGTTAGTTCTATAACATGAAAATTTGATAATGAATTTTTATCATCAAAACATGACATTTTTTGTTGTTTGTCACAATATGATGTTGTTTATTTGCAATAATGTGATGATGTTTTTTTTAATCACATTGTCTTAACATTTGTTTTCACAACGTTTTCACATCATTCTTTTTACACGACTACATTATTGTAACAGATAAATTTGTTTGTCACAATGTTGGATGTCTTTCGTGACATTGTGATGTTTTTTTATACCATGTTTGTGTCATTTTACATTGCAATGTTAGTTTTGTAACATGACATTGCGATGATCTTTTTATCATCAAAATGTGATGTCTATTTTTGTTGTTTTTCACATCCTGGCATTGGTTTATTTGTGAAAATGTGATGATTTCTTTTTCATTAATTTTATTTTTTTTATCGCATTGGCTGGATATTTGTTTTCCTAGTAGTTTCACAACATTTTGTTTTTCACAACCACATTTCAATTTTAGTTTTGTAATGTCACATTGCAATGGTGATTTTTGATTGACACAATGCAACATGGATTTTTTGTTGCTCTCGTATAGACGTAGATTTGTGTTCATCGCATTGTAACAAATGATTTATAATAAAACATATATAGGGGATATGGTAGAAGATATATAAAAAATATGGAAGAAACATGTGTTCATGGATGTGGTTTGCCATGGTTTCCTATGATGCCCACGTTTAATATGGGTTATGATGCTTGACCATGGTGAACATGTAGACCACGATATACACATTAAAATAAATTTGTGGCTATTATAAAGTATCATTGAATATGTTTGACCATGTTAGCATGGTTAAAAATTATAGACCATGGATATTCATGGTTGACTATAGTTGGCCATGTTCAACATGATAGATTATGGTTGACCATGATTGACTATGGCTACCTATCTTGAACATGGTTGAACATGTTGATAATGGTCGTCCATTTTTCCCAAGGTTAAAATTGGTTTTTAAGTGCATAGCATTATGCCACCAAGGTTTTTTTTATTGGTTTTTTTTTTTGGTTATTGTTTTCCTTTCAACAGTTCTTTTAGTTATTTTCTTGGTTTTCACATTTCCATAGTGTTAATTATCCATCATATTTTTATTGATTTTATTTCTTCCATTTTATGCCATTTTTTTTTCTTATTACTTTTTTAGCAATATTTGTTAAACCCATTGACACTATTTTTTATTTTTTATTTTTTTTGTGACCATGTATTTTTGGATGTCTTTTATCACATTGTGATTTCATTTTTTCATTCCATGTTCATGCCATTTTATTTACACAACCGCATTTCAATGTTAGTTCTATAACATAACATTATGGTAATTGTTTTTGTTCATTAAAACACAAGGTCTATTTCTGTTGTTTGTCTTGACATTTATTTTGATAACAGTTTCACATGATTTTCTGTGCCAACCACGTTGCAATGTTAGTTTCGTAATATGACATTTCAATCATGATTTTTTTATCAACATAATGTGACATCATTTTTTTTCCCTCTCATATAAATGTAGATCTGAGTTCATTGCATTGCAACAAATGAATTATAGTAAAAGAAATATAAAATTTATGGTAGAATATATAAACAAATACCAAAGAAACATGTGTTCATGGTGTTTCAATGAATTATATTAATTTCTAACATAATATTCATGTATAGCAATAAATTCATGTGTTGTTCATGCATAATATTTTTTTTGTTGCTTCACTTTGAGACATCAATTTATGTTTGTCACAGTGCAACAAATGAATTACATTAAAATAGGTATAAGTAAAATGATATAACATATATAATAAATTTTAAAGAGATATGAATTCAGGAAGACCTGAGTGACCTATTATATAATATTATCATATAAAAATCAAATAATAAAGAAACAATGACTAAATTGATATGATTATGACATTGTTAGTAAATATATATTTTAAATTTTAAATTCATCAAATGCAATATGGAAAAGGGCAAAGTGTTAAATTGAATAATTGTAATATAATAAACCAATAAAGAACATGTATTGACGAAGCCCACAAGTGAAGTGTTATAAAGCATTGTCATATTTTTAGAGAAAGAATGACATTGACTTTAATAATATGTCACATTATGAGATTTCAAACCAAATATATAATTCACATTATATTATGAAACATTGTGTCATTCAAAATAGTAGAATATATTATGGTAAAAAACCCTTATATGGTAAATATAACATATCATACTCTTAAATATGACTAGACTAGTGACAAACAAAACACCAATTAACACCAATTGTTACTAAACAACCACACTGTGTACGAAGCCATTATATCCTATGTTTCCTTCCAACATCTCTTTTATAAATATGGTGCAACTATTAAAAATTATCTTCATCTTAGATAAAATTTGGTCTGTTTCATCAAACACGTGGCATGGACATCCGCATTTAGTAGTGACTAGATTTTGAATGTGTGTAAGGTGCTCTTCTTGCGTACTGAGATCACTCAAAAAATAAATAAGATTTGAATAATTTGTAATGTCCATAAATACAAGGGAATAAAAATGTAAATAAATAAATAAATCAATTAAAAGGGAGAAAAATATATAAATAAGAAGAAAATGAAACATCCCACAACTTGTGAACAAAGAGAAAATGAAAAATAGGTATGGAATAACATTTTAGACTCATTGTTGTAAATCATTTAGAAAGAAATAGATAAAGTACACTGACTCTTTAATTGAATAAAGAAAAATTTTGAGTTGTTATAAAAGTGAATATGGTAGAATATTATGAAAAATTATTGAAAAATATTGATATTATTAAGAGCTATAGCAAAAAATATTGAAAAGTATTAATAAGAATTGAATATTAAGGAAAATTATTAAAAATATTTGAAATGAAATAATGGTCATCATGAATTTAAATAATCTGCAATTATTTCATTATAATCAACGAATTAATATATTAATACAATTGTATAGTAATATATTAATGTATTTTTTTGGAAGTTTGGTATTGGTGAGGCTACATCATGGTCATGTCCAAGAATAACGTATGAGTGGGTTGGGGAATCAAATCAATGACTTAACATCTAGGAGTTCCTTAAAAACCGACTTGATCACCATCTATCCAAGACCCCATGGAAAATATATTAATGTATTAAATGTACTCTAATATATTAATAAATGAATTACAAAAGAAAACATAGTTATCTCGTGAAAAAAAGTGGCAATCAATAGAGAGCAAGGTTTCATATATATATATACATTCTTCGTAAGTGTAACATGAAAGGTGATGAAATGCATAAACCATCTATGGATTTGACTATTGATATAGCTCTAAATGTCAAGCCTTTCCTTTGTCTATTTCCAACATCAATAAAAACTTGTTCTAAAGTCAACCCTTATGATTTATGTATAGTAAGGGCCCATGATATGTTCAATGATATTTGTTCACAATTTCCTTTGATGATAGGTACTATAGGTACAATGTTTGGAGAAGTTATGTCAAATGGAACACTTAAGTACTAATAAAAAAGAATAGTAGTGAAAAATGGAAGTTGAGGAGGCTTTAAGATAGACATGTTGTAACAGCCTTCGTGAAAATTCCATGTAATAAAGTAAATCAAGGTAAAATAAGACCTTGGGTAAGGGACATGTATTCCAAGCTGAATGTTGGGCAAAGATATCCTAGTGGGAATCACTAGATGTGTGTTCCTGGCTAAGGAAATTGGAAAAGGATAAGGCAAAGACATTAAAAGGAAAAATTGAATTTTTGGCACATTTATTTATGAAAATAAAGGAAATTAGGAGAAAAGTAAGGTGAAAGGTCACATGTTGCATGTGAGGAGGAAAATGAAGGAAAATAATGGAAAATGAAGAAATTAGAGGCCTCATTCATAAAAAGGCTCCTGAGGATCAGTTGGCAAGCTCTTGGTCAGTTCAAATTTAGAGCTCTCTCATTATTCTCTCTTTCTCACTCTTGGTCACTTACAGTTTTCTTGGAGCACTCTAGCTTTAGAGCAAGGAAGGAAAAACAGGCATAAGGAAAGGAAGAAAAACAAGGATCAAGGAAGGAAAAGCATGATCAAGCAACTTCAATAGGAATAATTGCAGATAACCTTTTGCATGTGTGATTTCATAGCTAGTTTGGACATGCATGGATTTGCATATTGGTGTATGGTTCTCTTGTTGTCGGTGGCATGGTTTACTTGGGTTATGAGAGTGGTTTTTAGCCTAGCCTTGCCTTTTCCGGATGTCATGGTATGTTGGGATGTTTATCTTGGTTTTGAGCTTTGGTTTGTTGGATGTATTTCACAAGTCAGGGCAGAGGTGGTCTCAAGGTTCATTCTCGAAGGCCTAGGAATCCCTTGACTGATTTTGGTGGGATACATGGTAAATCTTGAGGGAGAAGTCTTGGTTTAGGGCCTAGTGATCTGGTGTTGGGTCCCTATAATACTAGTGATTACCCCATTACTATTGTAGTTATACCCCTTATTTATATTGATGTACCCATGTAGTGCCCATATTGTTACTATTGTGCCACATAGAAGCCCACTATTGTTATTGTTGTGCCCTACAATATTATTGTTATGTAGGCTTCGATTGTATTGGGACCACTTAGACTCCTATATATAGAAAGGAGGTATTTTCATTTGTAGCATCCAAGAATTGTTCATTTATGTAATGTAAAGGAGGTTGCCCCCTCGAAGAGGCTGAATTCTAAGGCGTGGATCTCTCTTTTCTATCTTTTTGTGAGCTGGTTTCATAACATTTGGTATCAGAGCTTTGGATTCTAGGGTTTCGCTACTCCAAACAGGTCATCGTGGCATTTTCGCTATAACTTTTTTTCTGTAACGTTTCAGAAGTCGCAAAAAAAACCTATTTGAGAAGAAATCGTGCTGAACCTTGGGTTCGAATTTCAAAGTTTTTCGCGCGATATTTGCGGAGATATGATCTGAGGAAATTGGTCTTTTTGCAGACTCTTGAATTACACTCAAAACAGATGACCTAGGGAAAATCGTCATAACTTTCTTTCTGAGCATCGGATTGAAATTTCGTAAGAAGGTACAGAAAGAGGACGGACTATAGTTTTCTTTTATATATTTTTCAGAGTCAAAGGTTGAAAAAGTGACACGTGGCACGTCGTCCAAGTTCGCTCTACTGAACTAGTCTATAATCAAGTAACTGTGGGAGATTTCGCATAACTCTTCCTTGGAGGATCCAATTTGGGTCAGACTTGTGGCATTGGAAAGAGGACACAGAGGGCTAATACAGGTCACAAATTCAGAACTAGATAATCAGAAAGTACAGAGATACATTGGAGGCAATATCGAGCTCCTACAAAGTGAAAAAAGGTGTGTAGATTTTCTTTAATTTTTGCTTAAGCTTGGTTTGAAAAAATATTTTGAAGGTATTCAAAGGGAATATTAGAGAATTATTATCGGTAACTGATGCCACGAGGAAAGAAAATGCAAACACCTAGTAAGGAGCCTGAAAGCTCTAGCATGACTCATGAAGAAGAAGAAGAAATGCTATATGATATATCAAAATTACAAGAACAAGTGCAACGAGTGTCACTTGCACAAAAAGCAACAGAATCTAAAATGGATGGTTTAAGGAAAGATGTAGAAGCTAAGATGGATGGTTTAAAGAAAGGTGTAGAAGCTAAGATGGAAGGCATGGAAGCTAAAATTGATGGCATGGATGATAAGATGGATAAGTTGCTACAAGAAATAGTCACTAAGGGTGAAAGAGTACCAAAGGAAACTCATGATGAGAACAAAAGAAATGTTAATCATGATTCCATAGACTCTAATGTTGGATCGAAGACTCACCATGTTCCAAAAATCGATATGAGGAAGTTTGATGGCAAGGATCCCGCCACATGGATATTACAGATGGAGCAATTCTTCGATCTCAATAATGTGCAAAACACACAAAAGGTACGTATGGCAACTTTATATTTGGAACCAAATCAGTTTGTATGGTATCAATGGCTTTGTTCTCGTAAACAATTTATCACTTGGGCAATTTTTACGGAAGAATTGATAGCACATTATGAGGATACAAAAAGCAACACTTTTTTTAGCCAATTGATAAGTCTCAAACAAAAGGGTTCAATAATGGAGCACATTGAGGAGTTCCAAAAATTGAACATAAGGGTAAAAGATATTCCAGAGGAGCATAGGATTGATGTGTTCATAGGGTCTTTAAAGGATAATATCCAACATGATGTGCGCCTTTGGGAACCTGATTCATTAGAGAAGGCATTCAGGTTAGCAAGAAAAATGGAAAGCAAAATTATGGCAACTAGGAAGCATACCATTCACAACTATAAAGATGGAAGTGTTGTTGCCCATAGTCTTCCACAACCTACAAGGTTGACACCACAACAATTGGAAGAAAAAAGAGCAAAAGGGCTTTGTTACAATTGTGATAGCAAATACACAAAAGGTCATAAGTGTGCTGAGAAGAAATTATTCTACATAGATTGTGAAGAGGAAGAAGAAAAGGAGCAAGAAAGGTCAAAAGAAGAGGATATATTCCAGGAACAAAGCCTAGATGAAGAACAAATAAATCCGACCATATCTTGTAATGCATTGGCGGGAATTACCACTCCTCAAACCATCAAGATAGAAGGACAAATCAAGAAGAAAAAGGTAATAGTGTTGATTGATTCAGGAAGCACCCACAATTTTATTCATTGTAGGGTAGCAAAAGAATTGAATTGCTTCCTATATCCAGCACCAGAGTGTCAAGTGATGATTGCAAATGGAGGAACAATAAATTGCTCTGGAAAGTGCCATAATATCAAGCTATCCATGGGAGAATATGTATTGACTAGCCCAATGCTTTCCATTCCAATGGGAGGTGCTGATGTTGTACTAGGAGTCCAATGGCTACAATCCTTGGGTACAATAGCTTTTAATTTTCAAGAACTTTTCATGAAATTTTCTGTGGAAGGAAAGGAAGTTGAATTAAGGGGTATTGCAGGGAAACCAGGAAAGATAATCAGCTCTAATGGTATGACAAAGCTTCTAAAAAAGGAGCAAAGAGGTGTAATTGCACAATTATGTTCGCTAGATGTTTCCACATTGGAATCATCTATTTCTCCAGATCTCCAAAAAGTCCTGGACAATCATTCCAAGGTATTTGAGACTCCCAAAGGTCTCCCACCTATGCGTGATCATGATCATGCTATTCATCTGATTCCAGGAAGTGTTCCTCCAAACATCAGGCCGTACAGATATCCCTATGTCCAAAAAAGTGAAATTGAACGTATGGTTGCAGAAATGCTAGAGGCTGGTATAATTCAACCGAGTCAAAGTTCTTTCTCTGCTCCAGTAGTATTGGTGCACAAGAAGGATGGATCATGGCGCATGTGTCCGGATTATAGGGAGCTCAACAAGCTCACTATTAAAGATAAGTTTCCCATTCCTGTCATTGATGAATTACTGGATGAATTGCATGGATCAATTTACTTCACCAAGTTGGATCTTCGTTCAGGATATCATCAAATCAGAATGAAGATTGAAGACATTCCGAAAACGGCATTTAGAACTCATGAGGGTCATTATGAATTTTTGGTCATGCCTTTTGGCCTTACCAATGCACCTTCAACATTTCAAGGTTTGATGAATTCAATTTTCAAACCATTCCTTAGAAAATTTGTGTTAGTATTTTTTGATGATATACTAATCTACAGCAAGTCTTGGAAGGATCATGTTGAACATGTTGACAGGGTGCTACAACTATTGGAGGAGAAACAATTATATGCAAAAAGATCCAAATGTTTCTTTGGAGTCCAGGAGGTGGAATATTTGGGTCATATTGTATCTCATGAAGGAGTTAAGGTAGACCCTAGCAAAATTAAAGCCATTAAGGAATGGAAAATCCCCACATCCATAAAGCATCTGCGAGGATTTCTTGGGTTGACAGGGTATTATCGCAAGTTTGTTAAGAATTATGGGAGAATAGCAGCACCTCTAACAACATTATTGAAGAAAGATGCATTTTCATGGACTCCGGAAGCAACAAAGGCCTTTGAACATCTTAAAGAGGCAATGTGCCAAGCACCAGTCTTAGCTACACCAGACTTCACAAAAACCTTTATTGTGGAATGTGATGCTTCAGGAAATGGAATTGGTGCTGTTCTAATGCAAGATGAAAGACCCATTGCTTTTGAAAGTCGTCCAATCAAGGGAAAGTTTTTAAGAAAAGCTATTTATGAGAAGGAAATGTTGGCAATACTCCATGCACTTAAGAAATGGCGACCCTACCTAATGGGAAGACACTTCAAGGTAAAAACAGATCATGATAGCCTTAAATACTTTTTAGAACAAAGATTATCCTCTGAAGAGCAACAAAAGTGGGTCACAAAGATGTTGGGTTATGACTTTGAAATCATCTACAAAAAGGGAAGCAAAATGTGGTGGCAGATGCACTCTCAAGGAAGGATGAGGATGTGGAAGCATTGTTGTGCGCTATTTCTATTATCCAACCAGATTGGATAAATGAAGCAAGGGAGGAATGGAAGAATGACGAAGAAGTGTGGGCACTTATTCGAAAGCTACAACAAGATTCCAGTACGTCTGATACATTTAGCTGGAAAAATGATTCGTTATGGTACAAAGATCGCTTATACCTCTGTAAGAATTCCCAGCTAAAACAAAAGATTCTTATGGAATTGCACACTTCTCCCTTAGGAGGGCACTCAGGATTTTTAAAAACTTACCACAGGGTTAAGAAGGAATTTTTTTGGGATGGCCTTAAATCAGATATTCAAAAGTTTGTGGCAGAATGTTTGGTTTGCCAGCAAAATAAAGTTGAAACAATTAAGACACCGGGTCTATTACAACCTTTATCCATTCCAAGCCAACGTTGGGAGGAGGTATCAATGGATTTTATCACAGGTTTACCCAAGTCTGAGGGAAAGAGTGTCATCATGGTGGTAGTTGACAGACTTACCAAGTATGCACACTTTTGTGCATTATCACATCCATTTAAAGCCAGTACAGTTTCTACTGCATTTATGGAAACAATTCAAAAGCTACATGGAAACCCAAAGATTATTGTAAGTGACAGAGATCCCATTTTCACTGGAAATTTTTGGACAGAATTATTTTCTTGTCTTGGTACTCAGTTAGCTCATAGCTCATCTTATCATCCTCAATCTGATGGGCAAACTGAGATAGTAAACAAATGTTTGGAAGGATATCTTCGTTGCTTTGTATCTGATAAACAGACACAATGGGTCAAATGGTTGCCTCTGGCTGAATGGTGGTATAACACTTCCTTTCATACAGCAACAAAAATGACCCCATTTATGGCACTTTATGGGTATCAACCACCATCCATCACATCATATTTAAGAGAAAATTCTAAGGTTCAGGCAGTGGAACATCACATCGAACATCAACAACAAGTCCTCCAACTCTTAAAGGATAACCTTGTGTTGGCACAGAATAGAATGAAACAACAGGCAGATCAACATCGCAGTGAAAGAAGTTTTGATGTAGGTGATTGGGTATTCCTACGGCTACAACCATATAAGCAAATGTCCCTCAAGCAAGCTAAGAAGGATAATAAATTATCACCAAAGTATTATGGTCCGTACAAGGTGTTGCAAAAGATTGGTACTATGGCATACAAATTGGAGCTTCCTGCAGCTTCTCGATTGCACCCAGTTTTCCATGTTTCATGCTTAAAGAAGGTTATAGGCGACAAGCTCCCAGTTCAAACAATATTGCCAGAACTTGACGAAGAAGGAAAAATTATATTGGAACCAGAAGCAGTTATAGAAACAAGAACTCGACAGCTACGAAATCGATCAATTTCAGAGTACCTTATCAAGTGGAAGAACTTATCCGCTGAAGATTCCACATGGGAGGATGAGAATTTTATGCAGAAGTATCTTGAACTACTCAAGCGTTGAGGACAACACTTTTTTGAAGGAGAGGGGCATGTTGGGTCCCTATAATACTAGTGATTACCCCATTACTATTGTAGTTATACCCCTTATTTATATTGATGTACCCATGTAGTGCCCATATTGTTACTATTGTGCCACATAGAAGCCCACTATTGTTATTGTTGTGCCCTACAATATTATTGTTATGTAGGCTTTGATTGTATTGGGACCACTTAGACTCCTATATATAGAAAGGAGGTATTTTCATTTGTAGCATCCAAGAATTGTTCATTTATGTAATGTAAAGGAGGTTGCCCCCTCGAAGAGGCTGAATTCTAAGGCGTGGATCTCTCTTTTCTATCTTATATCATGCTAACATCTGGGATTGGATTGCAGTAAATCTTGAGAGACAAGACGACGGAAAATTCCTCAAGGATAGTGATGGATTCCGGATGGCATTCCAAGTTTGGTTTGGTTGTGATCGGAGCACCGGTTTTGGTGTGATCACGGTTTGATGAGGGTGGATTTTGTTTAACCTCTGGATTCCCTTGGTTGTTCTTGGATTGGTTATTCTATGAGATCCCACATTCATGCTTGGAATATGGCACAACAGTTACTGGATGAAAGAGAGATTTGGTTCAACCATGTCTATGGTCAGGTGGTATGTGGAAGTCCCGAACCTGGTCAGATTTGTCTATGATTAATAAAAGCTAAGTTCTCTTACTTTTGAACTGGTTTATATGTGGATTTAATGGTTGTAATACCTTTGATATTTATATGGTTTTATGTTGGTTATAAGCATGGTTATATGAATAGTTCATGTGATGGTTATTTCATGTGTTTACTTGGAATTGTTAAATGGATGGATAACTGATGGTATAAAAATTCAATGGAGAATGTGGTGATCCTTTTGGTCATGTTTGATAAGTTCTTTCAATCATTTATGCTCTGTCTTATATCCTAGGCCTGTAGGTTGTATTGATGCCAAGTGTTTGACAAAATGTCAGTCTCGATTGGGGATGCTCAGGCCTAGTCCTCAGGTTGAATTTTGTTTTATTTATATTGTCATCATGTCTTTGATGGATGTTGAAGGTTATAACAAGTTCTGGGCAGAGGCTAAGATTATAGGCTAGAAAAGTGGCTCAAATCTCAGGGACAATGGCACAAGTATGCTGAAAAGAGTCTAGGGACGCTGGCACATAGGCTTGTGAGAGTGACTTTGGCTTCCGGATGCTATCTTGCCTATAACATGAGAGAGAATAGGGGTTAAAAGGCTTAAAAAATCAGTGTGAGTTAGGGACAAGATGTTTGAGTGGCTGACATGTCTCTTAGGGGTGTTGTTGCTGATGTGGATGGGTTTGTTTAAGGTGTTTCATCAATTCCATTTCCTTAAGGTCACCAAGGAAGATGAATCCATTTTTGTAGCCTCTCTTGTCACATGTTTATCCTGACTAGTCAGTTGCTTGGGTGGACCTGGGAGAAGGGGGTGTTACATATTGGTATTAGAGCGTGGTTTTGCTCTCCTTGGGTGAAGCTGCTTGGTCATGCATGTGTGTCAGTTGCATGTGTGTCTCTTACACTTGAATTCCATGTGCTTGTTGCATTACATCATGTTGATTATGGTTGTAGTAAGGTTATCATGAGGATCTTGATGTTGATTTTGTGGAATGTATCGTTAGGAGTATATGACTAGTTATATGATTATATGAAGCTTGATTACATCCTTGTATGTTAGGTTGAATTCTTGGTATGTTTGATTACATGTATCAGTCTTGTAGATTTCTTACAAGAATTGATCGCTTATGCTCGACTACATGAGTTCATGCATATGTGTAGTTGATTAGGCATTGCTTATGCATGTTGATAGTTGCATGCGGAAATGTGTATAATGGAGTAATGGTTGTTGTCATACACGAGTTCATGGTTTGTGTAGTTGATATGGTCATGCATTGATGACTAGGATATAACTAGGATGATGTGTATATGGTTAGTACTCATGTGTTATATGCAGTTTTCATGCATGTATGGTCTTGGTTATATTTATGCATGAATAGTAGGCTAAACATTCCTTGTGAAGTCATGGTATACAATATAGGTCATCAGGGTGATATTGGTATGTTATGATGCTAATTTGTTGGCTGAGATAGAGCAGGAGATGCAGATCATCATAATGAGGTTGCATCATTAGGCTTGGGGATAAGAGCATATCATCATACAGGTATTGTATGTTGACATGCAGGTATGTAAGTTAAGAATTGTTATATGAATTAGGCTTATATACATTATATTTATGTACATGTCTTTTGATGTTATGGTTACATTCATGATAGATGTTAGTTGATTAGTTTAGTTATATGCACGTGTCAAATAGTCAATAATGATAGTAACCTGTAGTTGTATGCATTGCTATTGTTGCTTTATATTGGATAACTTGTTGATTATGTTATATGTTTTTGATGAAGTATCTTATAGGTTAACTTGTTGTTGTTAAATGATAGTTAGCTTGATGATTAGGCTTATAGCATTTATACCTTGATGTTATATGTATCATACTAAATTGGATTGGCCTATGTAGATGGTTAGGGTTACAACATTCAGGTATGAGTCAACTTATTGTGTTTCATTGTGTGGAACTAATCTAGATTGATCATACATATGTGATTGCTATGCATAAATGATAATTGTTTAAGATTTAAGATGTGAACATGTTAGTTAGTGGTTGGTATAGATAACATGATATTATTTATGCTTAAGATAATGTGTTGAGAAGTTATATCATGCTAACTAGATTGATTGTGCATACAATGTAGCCTCCCCTGAGATACATTAAGGTATGAAATTGTTCATGTCATCTACCTTGTGCTTGACTATTTGATTATGACATCTATTTGGTGTTTGAGATTTTGGTGTCTAGTTGCTTTATTTAACATGGTATGTTTGCAAGATGGTTGAATGTTTAATGAATTTAATAATATGAGCATGTGTTCCAATGATCTTGTTTTAAGATGATTGTACTAATATATGTGTTGAGACAATTGATATATACTTGTGTGTAAGTAGATGATAGCTGTAGCATTATGTCTAATGACTATGAGTTGACTATGGATTATGACATGATTGTTATTCCTGCTAAATGTTGATTTCAAATTGATAGATATTATTTCCTTGATATTTGGAACATGTGGTTGACATGTGTCAGTAGTTGCAGGAAGCATGCTAGTATTAGCCTGACAAGGTAATTGTTGATGTGTTTATATTACTAATAGTTGGGTGATTTGAAAGTGAATAATAACACTCAAGTTCAACAAGGAAAAGGTCAAAGAAAGGAATTGGGAAAGAATTCTTTGGCTATGTTTGGAAACCCTAATTCCAAACGAATGAATGCTTTTCATACAGGAAGTCTTCTTAAACTTGATTTTGGCTGACATTATGTGGATATGTGCTAGGCTCATGAACATGTACTTGACAGGTACATTAGCTAGAGGTGGATCTATCAATGGGATTGGAGTCCCTTGAGAGATGGAGTGAATGTGTTCATTTGTAAGCAATGTGTGTGGCATGACAAGATAAGGTAATTGGTGTATTCCAATGTTTATTTATGCACTAAAAAATTATGTGTCTATGATAGTGTGATGCAAGGAGTTGCATGGCAAGAGAATTGCCATGAAATCTTGAAGAAGGATCAGGTTGAGTTTTCCTTGGGAACCATGCAGATTGAGTCATGATGTATGTGGTTAGTTTTGTGCTTTTGGTATTTTGTGATTGTTGCACTTGATTTGCGATTTTGCGTGTGTATGGTGCATAGCTATGCCACTTTGTTGCAGTGTTGTATCATTATTGGTTTTCATGGTTTTCTTCTTGTTTGTTTCTTGACTTGCGTTTTATGTTTCGAGTCTTGGGAATTGGTTTGGGGAAGAGGAAGAGTTGTTGGAGATTAGGGAAAGTTGTGTGGTACCCGATAGGTAATGTAAGATTTAGATGAAGCCCAGTGCATGAGTAAGCACAATGGAAGGTAAGACTATGATATTAGGTTGGATTGGTTGGTCCATAATGGTAAACGGACGGTGGTAGTATAGACATGTGAAAGGTAAATAGAAAAGGTAAAGTAAATGGATCTGAGGCGTAAGATGTATTGGCTATGTTAGGAATTATTTTTCTCAATGTTGTTCATGTTGTGCGCAAATAAGGAAGTTTTCTAACCTAGACCTTATAATATTTGGCAATTATGTTATGATCATGATTATGATGATTAGTATATATGTATACATGTATCAATGTATGTATGTCATTGCCTGATAGGATCATTATTTTTTTATGCCAACATTTATATATGTATGTATGTATCCATGTATCCATGTATCTATGTTACTATCTTACAGGGTTGTAAGGGATCATTCTATGGAGGAATGATTGCTTATGCAAGTGAATGACATAAAGTGGTTCCTGGTTTATGAGGAATCAAGTAGAAGAATAGTCATGACAAATATATGAGGTTGGTATCATGGGGTTATGAGTTGATATTATGTGAGTATATTATGTCTATGTTATGGACAAGTTATACCAAGGGATGCAACAACAAAATGAAAGCAGTGTGGTCTGCGACATGCTGGGACACACATGGATAAGACACTGGAAGAAAGGTTGCTTGTAAAAGACAATATGGTTTTGGATGTGTGGTACTATTGTTGTTCACATGTTGCATATGTGATGTTATGTGCATGTAGTGCTGTGTACAAATGATGCTATGTACATGTTAGATATGCAGTGCTATGTACATGTGGTGTTGTGTGCATGTTGTACATGCAGTGCTATGTACTTATGGTGTTGTTTGCATCATTGTACAATTGGTGTTATGTGCATGTGATCCTATGTACATGTTGTACAAGTGGCACTGTGTGTAGGTGGTGTTGTGTACATGTCGTGAATGTGATGATGTTACATGTGGTGTCGTATACATGTCGTGCATGTGGTATTGTGTACACATTGTACAATGGTGCAATGTACATGTGGCATTGTGCAGGTGGTGCCGTGTACATGTGATGTTGTGCAGGTGGTTATAGTGTATATGTGGTACATATGGTACTGGTGTAGATGCATGTATTGCATGGGTCGTATGACATGTGTAGTTGTATGTGTGTGATGCACACACTGTGTATGTGCACATGGTTGAGGAGAAGGCACTTGGTGTTTGTCGAGTGTGGTAGTTGATATAGAGTGCCTACAGAATAAAGACAAAGGTAGAAGCTAAGGATTGATGAAAGGATAAGTATCAACATTTTATTTCTATTTTATTATGCATGTGATTTATGACTATGGTATATGATGATTATATATGATCTATGATTCTATTTTATGAAGGTTACAGGTGATTTATGATGTGGATCTATGATGGTTGTGTTTTGAGCTAATCATATGTGATATGTTTATACATGATGTTTTGATAAAACAATTAGTTTGACTTGTTGTGATAGGAAGCGAACATGATTATAAATGTACCCTATTGACGAGCTACTAATGAGGTATGAATTGAAGTTGTTTCAATATATTTTGAATCTAATGGAAGTTATGTGCTTGGAATAGGAATGCATGAACATGCCTTGAGTGGTTGAAATCGACTGCAAGAATTGGTAGCAACAACAAAAGAAATTGGAACATGCAACAATATGTTGGTAGAGTACATCAAGAGCAGGGCCATTGTGGGACACTGGTACCAATAATGTCCATTGATTGCCATGAGCATGCTATGACCAGTATGATGGTTTTGAGGCAGGTATATACCTTATTTTTTTGTATCTTCTGAAGCGAGGAATCCTTGCCAAAGGATGGATCACCAGAGATAGGGGATACCAGGGAACTTGGAAGGTGAGTGACTGCACGGAAGGGGATGACTGGATTTCCCAAGGGATTGTGTAGCAAATAAGGAAAGGTCATGGATATATTTGTTTTGGTCATGAGCATTGCCAGATGGAATCAGATGCACATTGGGAGTGCACCTGGGAAAAATGAGCCGGTAATTGTTCACTGAGAGGAAAAGTGGTATGATTATAGCGCCAAACATTGGATGCAGCTTTGACTGTGGCAGTGGATTCTAGTCTTCCTGAGAAGGAGGTGAATCCTAGTACTACTTTGAGGGTGGAGGTACGATCCTCTGGATTCCCTTGTTGATTGATATAGTCATTGTATTCTTTTATTTGTTGGTTTAGCAAATTTGCAAATGTGTATATGTGGTTATTGTAAATATTATAATGAGCTGTGTTATAAAGCTCTGGTATGTGGTATGTTGTCATGATGTTTTTCTTTTGAGTAGGTCATTCGTTGTAAATACTGCAACGAGCTAAGTTATAAAGCTCCATGGGAAGTATGTTTTCTTTTCAACATTTTTTTTGAGGTCTTGGTGTGGTTTAACATCGAGGATGATGTTCCCAAAGAGGGATGGTTCTGTAACAACCCTAGCAGAAATTCCATGTAATAAAGTAAATAAAGGAAAAATAAGACCACAGGTAAGGGAAACTTATTCCAAGCTGAATGTTAGTAAAATATATCCTAGTGGGAATCGCTGGATGTGTGTTCTTGGCTAAGGAAATTGACAAAGGCTAAGGAAAAGACATTAAAAGGAAAAGAAGGCATTTTGGCACATTTATTTATGAAAATAAAGGAAATTAGGAGAAAGGTAAGGTGAAAGGTCATAGGTTGCATGTGAGGAGGAAAATGAAGGGAAATAATGGAAAATGAAGAAATTAGAGGTATCATTCATTAAAAGGCTTCTGAGGATCAGTTGGAAAGCTCTTGGTAGGGTTCTCTCATTATTCTCTCTCTCTCTCTCTCTCACTCTTAGTCACTTAGAGTTTTCTTGGAGCAGTCTAGATTTGGAGCAAGGAAGGAAAAAAAAGTAGAAGGAAAGGAAGGAAAGCAAGGATCAAGGAAGGAAAAGTAGGATTAAGAAACTTTAGTAGGAATACTTGCAGGTAATCTTTTGCATGTGTGATTTCCTAGCTGATTTGAACATGCATGGATGTACATGTTAGTATGGTTCTCTTACTACCGATGGCATGGTTTTTCCAGGTTATGATATTGGTTTCCAGCCTAGCCTTGCCTTTTTCCAGATGCCATGGTATGTTGGGATGTTTATCTCAATTTTGAGCTTTGGTTTGTTGGATGGATTTTAGAATTTAGGGCAAAGGTGGTCTCAAGGTTCATTCCCGAAGGCATAGGAATCCCTTGACCGGTTTTGGTGGGATGCACGGTATAGCCCGAGGGAGAAGTTTTAGTTTAGGGACTAGTGATCCAGGTTTGGATTGTGGTAAAGCTTGAGAGACTGGTATCGATTTAGGGCCTAGTGATCTGTGATTGGATTGCGGTGAATATTGAGAGACAAGGAGACAAAAAATTCCTCAATTATAGTGATGGATTCCAGATGGCATTCCAAGTTTGGTTTAGTTGTAATCAGAGCACCAGTTCTGGTGTGATCATGGTTTGATGAGCGTGGAGGTGGTTTAACCTCTGGATTCCCTTGGTTGTTTTTGGATTGGTTATTCTATGAGATCCCACATTCATGCTTGGAATATGGCACAGGGGTGACTGGATGAAAGAGAGATTTGGTTCAACCATGTCTATGGTTGGGTGGTACGTGGAAGTCCCGAACCTGGTCAGATTTTCCTATGATTAATAAAATCTAAGTTCTATTACTTTTTCATTGGTTTATATGTGGATTTAATGGCTATCATACCTTTGATATTTATATGGTTTTATGCTAGTTATAAGCATGGTTATATGACTAGTTCATGTCATGGTTATTTCATGTATTTACTTGTAATTGTTAAATGGATGGATGCAAGACCTAACTGATGGTATAAAAGCTCAATGGAGAATGTGGTGATCCTTTTGGTCATTTTTGATAAGTTCTTTCAGTCATTTATGCTCTGTCTTGTATCCTTGACTTGTAGGTTGTATGGATGGCAAGTGTTTAACAAAATGTTAGTCTTGGTTGGTGATGCTCAGGCCTAGTCCTGAGGTTGAATTTTGATTTATTTATATTTTCATCATGTCTTTGATGAATTTTGAAGGTTATAACAAGTTCTGGGAAGAGGATAGGATTCTGGGCTAGAAAAGTGGCTCAAATCTTGGGAACCCTGGAATAGGTATACTGAAAAGAGTCTAGGGATGCTGGTACATAGGCCTGTGAGAGTGGCTTTGGCTTCTAGACATTGTATTTCTTATAGCATGAGAGCAGCTAGGGGTTAAAAGGCTTAAAACATTAGTGGGACTTAGAGAAAGGATGTATGAGTGGATGAAATGTCTCCTGGGGGTGTTGTTGCTGATGTGGATGGGTTTGTTTAAGGTGTTCTATCGATTCCATTTTGTTAAGGTCACCAAGGAAGTTGAATCCCTTATAGTAGCCTCTCTCGTCACATGTTTACCCTAGCTGGTCAGTTTCTTGGGTGGACTTGGGAGAAGGGGGTGTTACACATGTAGACAATATCTTGGATATATCTGAATGCTTTGTTCATTGAGCCAAGTTCTACCCACAAGTTACATGTCAACATGAATGACACATTGTTGAGGGAATAAAAAGACTTCACGTTCCAACTAGTTATCATCAATGTCAATAATTTTTTATCACTTAATATGGTCTGTAAGACATCTTGGAATTGGATAATTTAATGATTTTAACATGTTCCTGCTATGTAGAGAGACAAAATTATTTGTTGGGAAGAACAAGTGAATTTTTGCAAAAAATAAATGATTTTCTATAAGAGGCAATCTAATGTCAACACATGACATGTGAAGATGAAAATCATCGAGAAGTGGTTATGTATTTCTCATGTTAGTTAAAATATTATGAAATGAGGATTATTTTATATCATTTCCTTGCTCGTGGAAGTTTTTTCAAAGTGACAACAATGTTGAAATTTCTCCATAACTTTCCTTGTTGTTTTACTTGCATATAAACATTTATCTTTGACAGGAGGAAATTGACCAAGGTCATTGACATTAATGATTGATCTATCAACAAATGGAGTTGATTTGTTATATAGAAATGCTTCTCATAAATTAGAATCTATATATATTAATGAAATTGGATCTATAAAGCTCATGTCATCAATCAAGATAGAAATCTTTAGCTAAAATTACACATAATGATCTTGACTTGAAAATGATTTTTTCACGGTGAAGAAATGTCAATGAATCAAATCTTAGACCATATTCATAAGATACTTAAATAGTTGAACTTATATATTTTGATGGTACATATCTACATATTTACAAAACTATTTAACATATTTTAAATATGTAGATAATACTACGAAAATATGTAAATATAAGTAGATATAGGTATTATTTAAATATTATTTACATAGGTAGTATTATAATAATACTTAAATAGTTGACTTGTTATTCTACCTACTAAATATATTATGTTTAAATATATTTACATATTTTCATGTTAAAAAGTTGAACTTATTATTCTACCTACTTATTTTTAATGGCTACATGATAGGTCAAGTGTAAAGATACTGTTGGGTTATTGTTTTGCCACTTTTAGTAATTTCTAGTCACTCTTTTCAACCCATAATCCTTTACTTTGTACCTCATTATTGCTCCTTTTTGCCATATCATTCTCATTTTCTACATGATATGCATATCAAGAAGGATTCCAAGATATAAGTTGTCTATCTTATACATTTTTACCTTTTGATATGCAAATAATATTGAGTATCATTTTGCAAATTCATTTCTATAGGAATCACAAATCCTATAGCTACTTCTCAATTACTGTAATGATTTTGTTTTTTATATAGTTATGAAATCCCAAGTGAATAATCATAACTTGGAGATGGTTCTTGATCCTTTGAGGATGACTAAAAGTTCCTTAAGAAAATTCCATATCAAATAGGGAAAGAAATAGAGCATTGTCCTAATCCAAACTTAAACAGGAACGCAACAACTTACAAATATAATCATAAACACATAGATGTAGTAGAAAAACACTTCATTACATTAATAGAAAAATACCGAACTATGCTTACAAACAGAATGTAAATAAGATAGCTCGGACGATGGTAGTTTATCTCTGAGAAGATGTGGCAGTTACATGCCTCTGAACTATGTTACAATGAGGCTAAAGGGGCCTATTATTATAGGAAAACATGCGAAACCCCTAAACAACCAAAACCCTAACCCTAGGAGATGTAACACCAAGAGTTTTTGGGCCCTATTGGGGTTATTTGGGCAACCAACTTCCCGGGGTCATAACTTGGTCATATTTTCTCTTTTTACTGCGTACGATACCTTGTTGGAAAGGTCTCTCTAATTACTATAGGTTTCACCATAGGCCCCTACCTATAGCTATGGGTTTGTCATGGACCCAAAAAAAATTCTATTTAGGGGGTCAAAACTGCTCCAGAAGTTTAGGACCCAAAAAAATACTAAAAATAGTAAATACTGAAATGAATAAGGAAACATATCAAACTAACTGGGGGGTCTAGGTGGAATAGGTGGGTCACCACCAATATCCACCTGGATCATTCCTCCCCTCTTAGGAAGCAATGGTCCCCATTGTGTGTAGAGCCTCCATGAGGTGAGTAAATTTCTGTTGAACCTAGTCCCTGGTGAACCACTTGCCCTGGTGAAGGAGTTGGCCTACTTTGTCAACTCGATATAGCTATATCCTCTATTTGTGAGTGTTCTTGATTTGATCAACTATGGCCTATTCTTTGCAGTCTGAGTTGACATCTCTTGGTGTGAGTTGTTTTAGAATGTCAAATGTGTCCAACAATGGTGGAAAGTATGGCTGATGGTGATCTACATTGAACACTAGGTGCAGACCAAGGAATGGTGGGATGTTGAGCTCTAAGGCATTGTCACCGATGACCTTGGTGATGGTGTATGACCCATATTGGAGTGGGCATAGCTTGCGGTGGGGTCCAACAAGGTTCTCTTTCAGCAAATGTAACCAAACTTTGTCACCCACCTGGAACTTGTGCGACACTCAATGCTGATCATGGGACTTCTTGTACTTAGCATTGGCTCCATCCAATATATCATGGGCCTACTGTCAGATGTGTTGAATACACTCAATGAAGTTGTTAGGCCTTTCAGCTTTGGACTGAATGTGAGCCGAATATACCTGAGTGGCTGCAAATGGTATGGCCACATTAATGGGGCATAATGGCTGAAATCCTAGCCCTACCTGAAAGGGGCTGTGGCCTGTTGAGCTGTGGAGAGATCTATTGTAGCTGTGTTGGACATAGGGGATACTTTCATCCCATGTGTGTGGATGATTTGAGTTTTACATGCATAGAATGTGTACAATCATCTTGCTGACAACCTTTATTTGGCCATCCATTTGGGGATAGAAGGTCATGGACTTAGTAAGTTTTGTATCCGACATTGACTAGAGACTTGACCAAAATGTACTTAGGAATCTTCTGTCCCAATAGGAGAAAATTGACTGTGGGATCCCAAAGTGTACCCATACTCGCTCAAAGAAGAGCTTAGTAGTGGCCTCTGCTGCCATACTCTTCTTGCAGGTTGCCATGATGGACATCTTAGAGAATCTGTCGACAACCACAAAAATGAAATCGTTTTCATTCTTAGTAGAATGAAGGCCTGGCATGTAATCAATGGAGACATATTCCCAAGTTTTACTAGGAGTAGATAGAGGAGTATACATGACTTTCTTATTGGTGGTTGGTTTGGCAATGGCGCAGGTTATGCAAGATCTAATGTACTTCCCAACATCCTGAAAAATTTTCGGCCAATAAAAATAGTTTTGTAATACCACCACTATTTCATCTACTCCAAAATATTCAGTGACCCAATGATTGTGTGCCTCCCAAATCATCTTGTTACACTCACTTGAAGGAATACAGATGTGTCCCATGTGGCATAATAGTGCATCCTAAAGGTGGAAATTTGGAACTTGCTTCCCTTTTAGGAGTGTCTGGTATATGATGTCGAATTCTGGATCACTCTTGTAAAGATGCCGCCACCTCGATGTTTTGTGCCCACAAGAGTCGAGCACAATGATCAACGCCATGACCGGTGGTCGATTGAGGAAATAAAAAAAAATTATAAGTGCTTCCCTTCTTATACTTAATTTTCAAATGGAAATTTTGCAAATAGGTGGACCATTTCTGATGGTGAGCATTGTGCAACTTCCCTTGTGTCCATATGAACTATAGAGGTTGGTGGTCTATGTGGATGACTATTTCCTTCCCTAGAATGTAATGCTTCCATTTACGGCAGACCTGCATAATGGAATACATTTATTTTTCGTAAGTGGGGCACTTTCAGACTGTTTCTAAAAGTGTCTCGCTGTGGTAAGCCACTTGAATCCCATGCTGAGTAAGAACCACATCAATAACATAGTTGGAGGCATCTGTCTCAATCTCAAATGGTTGTTGCAGGTCTGGTAATGTGAGAATTGGTGTAGAAAAGAGGCAATTCTTCAACTTAGAGAAAGCTTGTTGTTGGGTTTCTGACCAAAAAAACTTTTCTTTCGCTTCGCCCTTGGTGACTTGACTTAAAGGCCAAGTGATATGAGAGAACCCCAACACGAACCTATGGTAGAGATTGTCAAGACCCAAAAATATGCGGAGCTCTATTAGAGTGGTTGGGAATGGCCAATCCTGAATGACTTATATCTTGGATGGGTCCACATGTACACCATGCCCATCAATGATGTACCCTAGATATTGAACCTAGGTCAGGAAAAAGGTGCATTTCTCCAAGTTATCACGTAGCTTGTGTTGCTGCAAGGTTTAAAGGACCTGTTGAATATGGTGGAGGTGCTCTTCTCAACTCTGGATGAAAATCAAGATGTCATCTAAATACACCACCACAAATGCATTGGTGAAGGGTCTCAAGATTGCGTCCATCAGTCTCATGAACATTATAGGGGCATTTGTCAATCTAAACGGAATGACCAACCATTCGAAAAGGCCCTCCTTTTATTTGAAGGTAGTCTTCCAAACATTCGAGGGTTCGCTAGGCACATGTTGATAACTTGACTTCAAGTTAATATTGTTGAAATATTTGGCCCCCTTGAGCTGGTCCAGAAGGACATCAATCCACGGGATTGGGTACCTATTCTAGATAGTGATCTTTTTCAATGCACGATAGCCAATACAAAGCCTCCAGGTCCCATCCTTCTTCTGTACCAATATAATCGGGTTCCCACAAGGTGATGAGATTGGCCTGATGTGCCCTTTTTGCAATAGTTCCTAAATCTACCTCTTAATCTCATTGTTCTCTAGAACAAAGCATCGATAGATCAATCCATTGGGTATTGTCGTGCCCAGGGTCAGGTCGATTGAGTGCTTGACCTGACAGTGCAAAGGTACCCCTGTGGGTGAGGAAAATGTATACTTGTACTCCTCCATGACCTTGTCCATCTATTGTTGCTATGTAGAGGAGCCATGTGTGGAAGCTGTGACCACAACCTTCTTCTTTCCCTGTGGGTGAATCATAAGGAAAAGGAAATTCCTGGTCTGGGAAATGATCTTACTACATTTCTTTGCAGTGATCAAAGAGATGGTGATAGTCAGGGCTACCTCCGATATCTTGTACAACTTATTAGCCAAAGTAATAATCATAGAGCAAGGTCTAGAATCATATAAAACATTTCGCTTCCATAAGTATGGTTGTCCTAACAATACATCACAAACTTCAAGAGAAGAAACATCACACAGTAGCTCATCCATGAAGGGCTTGATGATGTTGGGAAGGCGACACTGCTGGCTGACATGAAGATCTTGTCCTTGGTGAAGCCACCCGATGCTATACAGTTGTGGATGTGCTATAGTATTTAGGCCCAACCACTTCATGACCTCTATTGAAATGAGGTTTTTTTGGCTCCCATTATCGATAATGAACTACACCGGAGAACCCTTCACCCACTTCTATGAGTGGAAGAGGCGTTTCCCCTCCTCTAGATCTTCAGGCTCAATATTCGAGATCTTGGTAGTGGCTACGGTGGAACTGGGCTCCACATCAAAGATATGCTTCCCTTTTTAGTTCCCTTGTCGGGTTGTGATTCAAAGTTGGAACCTACGTCTAATTCAAAAGCCTTCATCTCGGCCACCAGTGACTACTTGGCTAGACACTCACTTGTATTGTGAGTGGAGCTCTTATGGAACTCACACCATTTTCCTGTGCCCTTCTTCGTTTTCGGGGTGTTGTTCTTTACTTGGTCATTTGTTCTATGGTTTGGGGGTGCCTTTTCCTTGATTTGGATTCGCAAATCCAAAGTCCCGCTTCTTCTGTTTAAAATTTTGCTCAATCTTGACAATGTACCGATATGTCGTTCCGAGCAAGGAAATGTACAAGAACTCCATCTCATCCTGGATGTACCTGTGTAGACAACCATAGTACTTTAGCACCAAATTCTATTCAATATTCTTGATACTGTTAGCTCTGCTACATTTTGTGACATTTGATGGATTGAAAACAGGTGTGGCAGTGTTGTTTCGTGCTTGAAGAAAGCTTTCAGCAGTTGGTTTCCTTTTCTCCTTCATTCTCCTTATAACTCCATAGCCCCCGCTATCACTGTTTTACACCACCATTTAGTATTAAGCCGTGTTTCCTTAGCTCCTAGGTGCTGGGTTTAAACGTTATAAAACCCCGATAATGTGAGCACGCACCATAACCCGCCCTTTCCCATCACATCCATGCAAGCCCGTGCAGTCACATCCGTGCTGTCCGATCAAACCCCGCCGCGATCGGATGGCACACGTAGCTCCCACTCCCATAACCTGCATGCGCGATAACCAGCGGGGTAAGAAGTTTCCCGTGAGTCATATCCACCACACATCGCAATTTTATTGCATTACACCCCCGCATATGGAAACCGCCGCAGCTCCAAAGGCGGTGCGGGGAATACTGCCCGCCAATGAAACCACTATTCAACCGCTTGTTAACATTCGCACACCTCTACCGCCCGATAGCCATTGGATCTGTTTGACTGTGAATTGATGCCCCATGTTTGTTGGTCCATGTTTCCTTCCGATAGCCCATGTAATCTGATCTTCACCGTCCATTTTCCAGATCTGGCAGCTTACAATAAATTGTGCCTCCGTTTCTTCCCGACGGTGCCCGCCAAGAGATCTCAGCCGTCCGTCTGTTCCATCCAATGACTAATATTCATTCCCAGCCCTTCGTTCATTTTCCATGCAGTTTTCGTGTGTTTGGCCTATACCATGCTTCCAAGGGATGAAGGATAACAACGATCAGCTACCCACCAGCACTCTGTGCAGTTAATCTTCAACTACCTCATTCAAGAGACAGCACAGCCAAGGAAGGAAAGTACAGCCTCAAGCAGTTAAACGCCTTCAGCAATTATGGAAATTTATTCATACAACACTCCACCTACTCGAGGAGTACACCTAAGTACCAGAGAATGTCAAATTTTGTTCATGAAAGCAACAGATTGTATCAGGGACCCATATTAAATAGTTAATGTGGTTGGTGGTCCATTATGACCCCTCCATGCATAGGATAGTAGATATCTTTGTAATCAACCTCCATATATACCTAGAAACAAGATGTAATGAAGGTTGATGGATATTGTTTTGATGTAAAGTTCAACTTCTGGAGACTGTAACTACTGTGATACCTGCAGCGTTTGGTCTTCATTTTCAGCTAATGCAAGCTTCTTTTGCTGTTAATTGCTCACTTTCCACTACTTCTTTTTTCCAGGCTGTGCCTGTTACACATTTTTCATGTGCTCTTGATGTTTAGCATTATAGGGGCTGTCATCCCACCTCTTTGTTAGAATCTAGTATGTATTATTGAAGGTGTATGCAGGTTTCTGTTTTCTTGGTGCCAAAGAGCTGTCATTCTGTCTGTGCATTAGGATATAGATTTACAGACCTTTCTACTAGTTGTAGCCGCCATCACATAGTCTTGTGCATCTTCCGGTGTGGTCAGTATTCTCCATGTTCACCTATTCCTTAAACTGTGAGTAATTGGTGGTCTAAAGCCTTGTAGTCTTCTACCATGTCTCGGGTTAAGCATGGTAGAAGTGGTTATCTGGCTTGAATATGCATCATTCCTTCCATTCATCCACCATTTTCAAACATATTTGTTGAGTTTGTAATGTTCCCAAGCATCTCTGATATACAACCTAGGAGAGCTTCTTGGGGTGATAACATTAATTGGAGCCGTTGCCCGGGAGAGGAAATTGAAGCTTAGCTCCCCTGGGAGAATGACACAGTTCTAGATTTTGATGATAGACATGGTCTGGGCACATATTCTAGTTGTAATCATCTATCTGGCGACTCCATTGGAGGAAGACCAACCTTTTGCGACTCCACATTGAAGCGCTAGCTCAGTTTGTGAGACATACTCGAAGAAATCCTCAGAAATCACCAGCTGAATCAGTGCCTGACCCTGAGAGGACTGTCAAATCGAACAAAGCATCACAAAAAAGGGCATCAGTATCAGGTAAGCCTAAGAAATCTCATGCATCTCTGAAAGATAAAGTTATAGCTGAAGATATACAGTTTGAAGATTTAGAGCCCAACACTGTTAATAAGGAAATTCCTTTAGAGATTAATATAGCCCCTTGTCCATCTAGTTCCCCTTTGAATCTCAATCAAAATAAAGTTTCCCATATAGTCCAAAACATCCCTTTATCTCTACCATTCATCACATTACCTCCTACTGCTCAATCTGCCAGTGTCCTTCCACATACCCCAGTCATGGCAGGTCAGCAAGCACCTACGAAGATAGAAAGAATTGTAGCTGCCAGATATGGACCTTTGGTCTTGCCTGTTCCTTTGAGTCCTATGCCGGTGGGAGAATATCAAAAATATATGCCTAAGTTCACTGGCATAGAGGGAGTAACAACAGAAGAACACCTTGAGGCTTTTTACAGCTATGCTGATAACTTAGACATAAGTGAAAATGATGTATGGATGAGAGTTTTTTTCTAGAGCCTTGATGGAGAGGCTAGGAAGTGGTTCAGAGAACTAATCCCTTGATCTATTGCTGATATTGAAGCCTTAGATGATGCATTTTTGAAGCACGGGGGAGATAAAAAAGACTTGTTGTATTACCATACTGAGTTTGGTAACCTAAAGAGGGAAAATGGGGAATCATTACCTGAGTTCAATAAAAGGTTCAATCATATGTATAATAAGATACCAGCTGAGGTGAAACCTACCCCCACCTCTGCCAAACTCACTTATGCCAATGCTTTTGACTCTGATTTCTGCCTGTTGTTGAGAGAAAGGAGATTTGCTACTCTGACAGACATGCAGGATGCAGCTCTAGAAGTAGAGTCTAATATCATGGCTATAGAAAAGCTCAAAAGTCAAGCTAACATAAGGAGGTAGAGAGGTTAGGCTTCTACTTACTCTGCATCACCTTCAGAACCCAAATTAGACAAAATGACTAAGATGATAGAGTCATTGACTGCTGAAATTTCTAAGCTAAAGGTTGAGCAAAATTCAGGAAAAACAAGGCAACAGAACACATTTGCTCCAAGAAATCCAAATCCATTTAGAAGAGAAAATGAGCATTTACAAATAATTTAGAGGGAAGAATAGTCAAAAGAAGAACAGAAAGTTAAAGCTCCTTTCCAAAATGTAGTCATGGAGGAGGAACAATTTGAAGATGAGGTTGAAATTCACTGCATGGAAGATAAAGGCAGCGCTGCATTTTTGACTTTGGCTTCTTATGAAGAATCATTGCTGTAGGAACAAGACAATCAAGAATGGGATAGAGAAGTTGTCCTACAAACTGAGGAGCAGCAAAGATATAACCTTAGGTCGAATGCAAAAAATGTCAAAGAGAATCCTGCCGAAAGAGTTGTTTTCCAAAGAGAGCCACAGTATATCAGACAGAGAAGACCAGCAGCTGACCCAGTCATCCTAAAAGCACCAGTTCAAGAGGTAAAAGGTTTTGATAATTTATCTTCTTCTTTTAGCTTTGAGTTAGAAGTCCAGAAATTAAAAATATCTGTGCCTTTGGTAGAGATGGTAAAGAGTGAAGTATTTAGAAAGCCTATCCTTGAGGCCCTAGAGCTGGAAATCACACAAACCTCCATTGACTCTGTCAATTTGCAAGATGACAAGCCTGCCATTGTGGCTAGCCCCATGATTGAACTTGCTAATAATAATTCTCCATATTTTTATGTCTCCTTGACCATTCATGACAAAATCCTCCACAATTGCCTGCTAGACACAGGGGCTAGTGACAATTTGATGCCTAAAGTTGTCATGGAAGAGCTGGGCCTTGATATCACTAGACCATACCATGATTTATTCTCTTTTGATTCAAGAAAGGTAAAATGTCTCGGATTGATCAAAGATTTAGCCATTACCCTAACTCAGTTGCCCATGAAGAGTATGATGATGGATATTGAGGTAGCAGATGTCCTTCCCAAGTTTGGCATTCTGCTGTCTAGAGGATGGATTAAGAGACTATGTGGGACATTACAGAATGATCTATCTTATGCTACTGTCCCAGTTTTTGGAGGAGAAAGCAGGAGATTGTACAGAGAAGCACAATTGACATACATCATCAGTGATGAGACGAATCCTACTAATCATCCCATATATGTTGTGGACACTAATTTTGGAGCAAGTATTCTTCAAATAGAAGAATCTCAGAAGGCCTCAATGCAGATAAGGAAACCAAAAAATCAGGCCGAGGAAGAGCAAGGAAGTCAGGTTTGGGAGATGTTCTTTGATGGAGCATGTTCTAGGGAGACTGCAGGAGCAGGGGTGGTGCTGATATCTCCAGAACAAAAAAGCACATAGCTGTCTTTCAAGCTTGCTTTTCAAGTCACAAACAATATAACAGAGTATGAGGCTCTGCTATTGGGCCTTAATGTAGCAAAAGATAGAGGAATCACAAGAATAAAGGTATTTGGAGATGCAGATTTGATCATTCAGCAAGTAAATAAAACATTTCAGGCAAAGCATCCAAGGCTAAAAGCATACAGAGATGAGGTAAGGAGACTCAAAGATTCCTTTGAAAATTTCTATATTTCATATATTCCTAGAGCCCAAAATCATCTTGCTAATTCCCTTTCCATGTCTGCTAGCCTGTTTCTCCCTCCCATGCCTCCTAGACTAGTTTATGAAGTGCAAATGAAATACAGACCATCCTTGCCTGACAATGTCCACCATTGGAAAGTCTTTGAAGATGATGATAAATTAAATAGGTTTCTGCAAGTCATTGATGAATTTTATGAAATGCAAATTGACCAAGAGAATGAATCCTTGGAAGAAAGCCCCAAATCCCAGCTTAGAAGTAGAATTGGCAAAAATAGCATTGTCCAGATTCCCAACAATCATATTCCTAAGGGTTTAATTCCTTTAGAAAAACTGTTTGACCAAAATGATGTGCCTTACAAGGCTACTTGGAAAGAAGATCAATCTGTAGTCTATAAGCATGATATAGGGAGTCCAGGTCAGCGTAGATACATAAATTTGTCCACTCATCTGTTTACTGATCAATGTTCTGAATACTGCAATTTAATAAAGCAATTTGCGGATGTGTTTGCCTGGGAGTATAGTGACCAGAGAACCTATTATAAAAAGATTATTCAGCATAAAATCCCTCTAGAGATAGACACCTACCTTTCAAACAGAAGCTGAGACCAATAAATCCTATGCTTCTTCCCCTGATTGAGAAAGAAATTAAAAAGTTATTGGCTGCCAAGATCATATTCCCTCTCAGATATCCAAAATGGGTAGCCAATTTGGTGGTAGTGAGGAAGAAAAGTGGAGAAATCAGACTATGTGTTGATTTCCAAAACTTAAATAAGTGCTCTAAGAAAGACAATTATCCCTTACCCAAGATGGAGTACTTATTGTAGAAGGTCTCAAGAGCCAAATCTTTCTTGGACAGATTTTCAAGGTTTAATTAGATTGATGTGCATCTAGATGACCAAGAGAAGACTACATTTACCACTCCTTGGGGCACTTTTATGTATGCGAAGAATCCCTTTGGATTGATGAATGCTGGAGCAACCTTTCAGAGAGCTATGTATATAGTATTTGTAGGAGAGAAGGATAAATTTTTCTTATCTACCTTGATGATATAACAATATACTCCAGCAGCCATCAAAACCATTTGCAACATTTAAAAAAAGTGTTTCTGAATTGCAGAAGGTTTGGGATTTCAGTCAATCCTAAAAAACCACAATTTGCTTTATAAGAAGGCAAGCTGTTGGGACATATTGTTTCTGCTGCAGGTGTTTGAATTGACCCAAAAAGAGTAAAAGCAATACAGACTTTGTCTATCCCTAGATCAAAGAAAGATATCCAGTCCTTTCTGGGAAAAATAAATTTTGTGGGGAGGTTTATCCCAAATTTTTCAGAATTGGTGAAGCATATTACCTCCATGTTAAAAAAAGGGTCAGAGGTTAGATGGATTAATGTAGCAAGAAAATCTTTTGAGTCCATTAAAACAGCTATTATGGAGGCTCCCACTTTGATAAGCCCATATTACAGCAAGGAGTTCCATATATTTTCATTTGCCTCTGAAGACACCATCGTAGCAGTTTTATTACAAACAGATGAAGAAGGTTCAGAGCATCCGGTGGCATTTTTTAGCAAAAACTTAAGGGATGTTGAGCTAAGGTATGACATTATTGAAAAACAAGCATATGCCCTTATCAAATCCTTGAAAGCTTTCAGAGTTTATATCTTGCATTCCAAGATAATTGCATATGTACCCTCTGCTGCAATAAAAGATGTCTTAACACAACCTGATTGTGATGGAAGAAGGGCTAAATGGATTGCAAAATTAATCAAATTTAACATTGAATTAAAGCCCACCAAACTTGTCAGAGGTTAGGGTCTTGCCAAGTTATTAGCTAAAGAAAATTGTAGATCATTGGATGTTGATTTCTTGTGCACAATTGCAGAAATTGGTCAGACAAATAAAGAAGAGGAAGTAGCTGAACTATAGAGAAAGCTGTCAGTGGCCGAGAATCTAGCTTCTTTTGATTGGTATTCTACAATAGTTAAATTCTTGCTAAAGCTAGAAATCCCTTCAGAACTTACTCAAAGTCAAGCCAGAACTATAAAGCTTAGGGCAGCTAAATATTGCATTAATGAAAATCTGCTCTACTGGAGGGATCCATTTGGAGTGCTTTTGAGGTGTCTGGACAAAGAACAATCAATGGAAGTAAGGCAGCAGTTTCATTCCAGCATGTGTGGAGGGCACCATTATTGGAAAACCACTGCCCACAAAATTCTCAGAGTTGGGTACTATTGGCCCTCCTTATTTACTAATGTGTTTTCATTTGTTATATCTTATGACAGGTGCCAAATATTTGAAGGGAAACAACAGTTGAATTCCTTGCCCTTAAAACCAATACATGCAAAAGGACCCTTTCAGCAGTGGGGCTTGGATTTCATTGGAGAGATCAATCCACATTCCAATGGCCAGCAAAGATGGATATTAGTAGCTACTGATTATTTCACTAAGTGGATTGAAGCAATCCCTACTAGGAAGGATGATCATAATGTGGTCATCAAGATTTAAACAGAAAATATCTTTACCAGGTTTGGTTGTCCACACAAATTAGTCACAGACAATGCAGCAACCTTCAGGGCAAAAGAATTGGTGGAAATGTGTGATTCAATGGGTATTAAACTAGTTCATTCCACCGCATATTATCCTCAAGGAAATGGTCTAGCAGAATCCTCTAGTAAAAGTCTGATCAGGATAATTAAAAATCTGTTGGAGGACAATAAAAAGAATTGGGATTCTAAGTTCAAGTATGCACTGTGGGTTGACAGAGTGACCATTAAGAAATGCATAGGGAATTCTCCTTTCAAGCTGGTATATGGCACTGATGTTGTATTCCCAATTCAGTTAACTCTCTCTATGGCAAAATTCCTTCAAGAAGAGCAGAATGAGGAAGAAGAAATGGCAATGAGGATCACTGATTTAGCAGAGGTACATCAGATTAGAGAACAACTGGTTGAAAGGGCTGTAGCACATCAGAAGAATATCAAGCAAGCTTTTGACAAAGGGACAAAATCAGATAATTTTCAGGTTGGAGACTTGGTTATGAAATGGGATGTATTAAAAGAAAAGAAAGGCAACCATGGGAAATTTGATGCTTTCTGGAGATGAGATCCTCCCTGTAGGCAAAGTAGACTCCATGCCCAATGGAACACTAGGAATTTTGGCTAATTTGTTTTCAACTAGAAAGGCATTGATCTGTAGGTTCTTGAGACCTCACAGGGAGGATCTCATCTCCAGAAGGAGCCAGTGGTAGCTCTACTACATTTTGCGACATTTGATGGATTGAAAACAGGTGTGGTAGTGTTGCTTCGTGCTTGAAGAAAGCTCGTAGCAGTTGTTTTCCTTTTCTCCTTCATTCTCCTTATAACTCCATAGCCCCCACTATCCCTGTTTTACACCAGCATTTAGTATTAAGCCGTGTTTCCTTAGCTCCTGGGTGCTGGGTTTAAACGTTATAAAACCCCAATAACGTGACCGTGCACCATAACCCGCCCTTTCCTGTCACATCCATGCAAACCCGTGTAGTTGCATCAGTGCCGTTCGATCAAACCCCGCTACGATCAGACAACATACGTAGCTCCCGCTCCTGTAGCTTGCACGCGCGATGGCCAGCGGGGTAAGGAGTTTCCCGCGAGTCACATCCGCCACACGTCACATTTTTATTGCATCGTACCCCCGCATTCGGAAACCGCCGTAGCTCCAAACGCGGTGCGGGGAATACCGCCCGCCAATGAAACCACTATTCACCCGCTCGTTAACATTCGCACACCTCTACCACCCGATAGCCGTCAGATCTGCCCGACTGCGTTCCGACGACGCATGTTCACCTATCCATGCTTCCCTCAGATAGCACATGTAATCTGATCTCCACCGTCCATCTACCAGATCTGACGGCTTACAATCAATTGCGCCTCCATTTCTTCCTGACGTCGCCTGCCAAGAGATCTCAGTCGTCCATCTGTTCCATCCAACGGCTAATATTCATTCCCAATCCTTCGTTCATTTTCCATGCAGTTTTCGTGTGTTTGGCCTATACCATGCTTCCAAGGGACGAAGGATAAATGTGATCAGCTACCCACCAGCACTCTGCGCAGTTAATCTTCAACTACCTCATTCAAGAGACAACATGGCCGAGGAAGGAAAGTACAGCCTCACGCAGTTAAACGCCTTCAGCAATTATGGAAATTTATTCATACAACACTCCACCTACTCGAGGAGTACACCTAAGTACCAGAGAATGTCAAATTTTGTTCATGAAAGCAACAGATTGTATCAGGGACCCATATTAAATAGTTAATGTGGTTGGTGGTCCATTATGACCCCTCCACGCATAGGATAGCAGATATTTTTGTAATCAACCTCCATATATACCTAGAAACAAGATGTAATGAAGGTTGATGGATATTGTTTTGATGTAAAGTTCAACTTCTAGAGACTGTAACTACTATGATACCTGCAACATCTGATCTTCATTTTCAACTAATGCAAGCTTCTTTTGTTGTTAATTGCTCACTTTCCACTTCTTCTTTGTTCTAGGTTGTGCCTGTTACGTATTTTTCATGTGATCTTGATGTTTATCATTAGAGGGGTTGTCATACCACCTCTGTGTTAGAATCTAGTATGTATTATTGAAGGTGTATGCAGGTTTCTGTTTTCTTGGTGCCAAAGAGCTGTCATTTTGTCTGTGCATTAGGAAATAGATTTACATACCTTTCTACTGGTTGCAGCCAGCCATCACATGGTCTTGTGCATCTACTGGTGTGGTCAGTATTCTCCATATTCACCTACTCCTTAAACTGTGAGTAATTGGTGGTCTAGCGCCTTGTAGTTTGGGGGTGTTCACCCATGTCTGGGGTTAAGCATAGTAGAAGTGGTTATCTAGCTTGAATATGCATCATTCCTTCCATTCATCCACCATTTTCCAACATTTTTGTTGAGTTTGTAATGTTCCCGAGCATCTCTGATATGCAACCTAAGAGAGTTTCTTGGGGTGATAACATTAATTGATGCCGTTGTCGAGGAGAGGAAATTGAAGCTCAGCTTCCCTGGGAGAATGACACAGTTCCAGATTTTGATGATAGACAAGGTCTGGGCACATATTCTAGTTGTAATCATCTATCTGACAATTCCATTGGAGGAAGACCAACCTTTGGCGACTCCAAATTGAAGTTCTGGCTCAGTTTGTGAGACATAATCGAAGAAATCCTTAGAAATCACTAGCTAAATCGGTGCTTGACCCTGAGAGGACTGTCAAATCGAACAAAGCATCATAGATGGGGCATCAGGATCAGGTAAGCCTAAGAAATATCATGCATATATAAAAGATAAAGTTATAGCTGAAGATATACAATTTGAAGATTTAGAGCCCAACACTGTTAATAAGGAAATTCCTTCAAAGATTAATACAACCCCTTGTCCATCTAGTTCCCCTTTGAATCTCAGTCCAAAGAAAGTTTCCCATACAGTCCAAAACATCCCTTTGTCTCTGCCATTCATCACATTACTTCCTACTGCTCAATCTGCCAGTGTCCTTCCACATACCCCAGTCATGGCAGGTCAACAAGCACCTACGAAGATAGAAAGAATTGTAGCTTCCAGATATGGACCTTTGGTCTTGCATATTCCTTTGAATCTTATGCCTGTAGGAGAATATCAAAAATATATGCCTATGTTCACTGGCACAGAGGGAGTAACAGCAGAAGAACACCTTGAGGCATTTTATAGTTATGCTGATAACTTAGAAATAAGTGAAAATGATGTATGAATGAGAGTTTTTGTCTAAAGCCTTGATGGAGAGGCCAGGAAATGGTTCAAAGAACTAATCCCTAGATCTATTGCTGATGTTGAAGCCATAGATGATGCATTTTTGAAGCACCGGGGAGATATGAAAGACTTGTTGTATTACCATACTGAGTTTGGTAACCTAAAGAGGGAAAATGGGGAATCATTACCTGAGTTCAGTAAAAGATTCAACCGTATGTATAGTAAGATACTAGTTGAGGTAAAACCTACCCCCACCTTTGCCAAACTCACTTATGTCAATGCTTTTGACTCTGATTTTTTCCTGTTGTTTAGAGAAAGGAGATGTGCTACTCTGGCTGACATGTAGGATGCAACTCTAGAAGTAAAGTCTAATATCATGGCAGTAGAAAAGCTCAAAATTCAAGTTGACAGAAGGAGGCAATGAGGTCAGGCTTCTGCTTCCTCTGCATCACCTTCAAAACCAAAATTAGACAAAATGACTAAGATGATAGAGTCATTGGCTGCTGAAATTTCTAAGCTAAAGGTTGAGCAAACTTCAGGAGAAACAAGGCAATAGAATGCATTTGCTCCAAGAAATCCAAATCCATTCAAAAGAGCGAATGAGCAGTTACAAATAATTCAGAGGTGAGAAGAATCAAAAGAAGAACAAAAAGTTAAAGCTCTTTTCCAAAATTTAGTCATGGAGGAGGAACAATTTGAAGATGAGGATGAAATTCACTACATGGAAGATAAAGGCAGCGCTGCATTTTTGACTTTGGCTGCTTATGAAGAATCATTGCTGCAGGAACAAGACAGTCAAGAATGGGATAGAGAAGCTATCATAGAAACTGAGGAGCAGCGAAGATATAACCTGAGGTCGAATGCAAAAAATGTCAAAGAGAATCCTGCCCAAAGAGCTATTGTCCAAATAGAGCTACAGAATATCAGACAGAGAAGACCAGCAGTTGACCTAGTCATCCTAAAAGCACTAGTTCAAGAGGTAAAAGGTTTTGATAAGTTATCTTCTTCTTTCAGCTTTGAGTCAGAAGTCCAGAAATTAAAAATATCTGTGCCTTTGGTAGAGTTGGTAAAGAGTGAAGTATTTAGAAAGCCTATCCTTGAGGCCCTAGAGCTGGAAATCACACAAACCTCCACTGACTCTATCAATTTGCAAGATGACAAGCTTGCCATTGTGCTTAGCCCCATGATTGAACCCGTTGATAATAATTCTCCATCTTTTTATGTCTCCTTGACCATTCATGACAAAATCCTCCACAATTGCCTACTAGACATAGGGGCCAGTGACAATTTGATGCCTAAAGCTGTCATGGAATAGTTGGGCCTTGATATCACTAGACCATACCATGATTTATTCTCTTTTGATTCAAGAAAGGTGAAATGTTTGGGATTGATCAAAGATTTAGCCATTACCCTAACTCAGTTGCCCATGAAGAGTATGATGTTGGATATTGTGGTAGCAGATGTCCCTCCCAAGTTTGGCATGCTGTTGTCCAGAGGATGGATTAAGAGACTAGGTGGGACATTACAGAATGATGTATCTTATGCTACTGTCCCAGTTTTTGGAGGAGAAAGCAGATTGTACAAAGAAGCACAATTGGCATACATCATCAATGATGAGAAGAATCCTACTAATCATCCCATATATGTTGTGGACACTGATTTTGGAGCAAGTATTCTTCAAATAGAAGAATCTCAGAAGGCCTCAATGTAGATCAGGAAACCAACAAATCAGGCCGAGGAAGAGCAAGGAAGTCAGGTTTGGGAGATTTTCTTTGATGGAGCATGTTCTAGGGAGACTGCAGGAGTAGGGGTGATGCTGATATCTCCAGAACAAAAAAGCACACAACTATCTTTCAAGCCGGCTTTCCAAGTCACAAACAATATAGCAAAGTATGAGGCTCTGTTATGGGGCCTTAATGAAAAAAAAGGCAGAGGAATCACAAGCATAAAAATATTTGGAGATGCGGATTTGATCATTCAACAAGTAAATAAGACATTTTAGGAAAAGAATCCAAGGCTAAAAGCATACAGATATGAGGTATGGAGACTCAAAGATTCCTTTGAAAATTTATGTATTTCATATATTCCTAGAGCCCAAAATTAGCTTGCTGATTCCCTTGCCGTGTTTGCTATCCTGTTTATCCCTCCCATGCCTCCTAGACTAGTTTATGAATTGCAAATGAAATACAGGCCATCCTTGCCTGACAATGTCCACCATTGGAAAGTCTTTGAAGATGATGATAAATTAAATAGGTTTCTGCAAGTCATTGATTAATTTTCTAAAATGAAAATTGACCAAGAGAAAGAAGCCTTGGAAGAAAGCCCCAAATCCAAACTTAGAAGTAGAATCAGCAAAAATAGCATTGTCCAACTTCCCCACAATCATATTCCTAAGGGTTTAATTCCTTTAGAATGACTGTTTGACCAAAATGATGTGCCTTACAAGGCTTCTTAGAAAGAAGATCAATCTGTAGTCTATAAGCATGATATAGGGAGTCCAGGTCAGCTTAGATACATAAATTTGTCCACCCATCTGTCTGCTAATCAATGTTATGAATACTACAATTTAATGAAGCAATTTGCTGATGTGTTTTCTTGGGAGTATAGTGACCTGAAAACCTATGATAAAAATATTATTCAGCATAAAATCCCTCTAGAGAAAGACACCATACCTTTCAAACAGAAGCTGAGACCAATAAATCCTATGCTTCTTCCCCTGATTGAAAAAGAAATTAAAAAGTTATTGGCTGCCAAGATCATAGTCCCTCTCAGATATTCAAAATGGGTAGCCAATTTGGTGGTAGTGAGGAAGAAAAGTGGAGAAATCAGACTCTGTGTCGATTTCTGAAACTTAAATAAGTGCTCTAACAAAGACAATTATCCCTTACCTAAGATGGACCACTTGTTGCAAAAGGTCTCAGGAGCTAAAGTAATGTCTTTCTTAGATGGATTTTCAGGGTTTAATCAGATTGTTGTGTATCCAGATGACCAAGAGAAGACTGCATTTACCACTCCTTGGGGCACTTTTATGTATGCAAAGATGCCTTTTGGATTGATGAATGCTGGAGCAACCTTTCAGAGAGCTATGGATATAGCATTTGTAGAAGAGAAGGATAAATTTGTCCTTATCTACCTTGATGATATAACAGTATACTCCAGCAGCCATCAAAACCATTTGCAACATTTAAAAAAAGTGTTTTTGAAGTGTAGAAGGTTTGGGATTTCAGTCAATCCTAAAAAATCACAATTTGCTTTAGAAGAAGGAAAGTTGTTGGGACATATTGTTTCTACTGCAGGTGTCTGAATTGACCCAAAAAGAGTAAAAGCAATACAGACTTTGTTTGTCCCTATATCAAAGAAAGATATCCAGTCCTTCCTGGGCAAAATAAATTTTGTGAGGAGGTTTATCCCAAATTTTGCAGAATTGGCGAAGCATGTTACCTCCATGTTAAAGAAAGGGTCAAAGGTTAGATGGATTGATGTAGCAAGAAAATCTTTTAAGTCCATTAAAAAAGATATTATGGAGGCTCCCACTTTGATAAGCCCAGATTACAACAAGGAGTTCCATACATTTTTATTTGCCTCTGAAGACACCATCACAACAGTTTTATTGCAATCAGATGAAGAAGGTTTAGAGCATTCGGTGGCATTTTTTAGCAAATACTTAAGGGATGTTGAGCTGAAGTATGACATTATTGAAAAACAAGCATATGCCCTTATCAAATCCTTGAAGGCTTTCAGAGTTTATATCTTGCATTCCAAGATAATTGTATATGTACCCTCTGCTACAATAAAAGATGTCTTAACACAACCTGATGTTGATGGAAGAAGGGCTAAATGGATTGAAAAATTAATCAAATTTAACATTGAATTAAAAGCCACCAAACTTGTCAGAGGTCAGGGTCTTTCCAAGTTATTAACTGAAGAAAATTGCAGATCATTGGATATTGATTTCCTGTGCACAACTGCAGAAATTGGTCAGACAGATAAAGAAGAGGAAGCAGCTGAACCAGAGAGAAAGCAGTCAGTGGCCGAGAATCTAGCTTCTCGTGATTGGTATTCTGCAATAGTTAAATTCTTTCTAAAGCTAGAAATCCCTTCAAAACTTACTCAAAGTCAAGCCAGGACTATAAAGCTTAGGGCAGCTAAATATTGCATTAATGAAAAGCTGCTCTACTGGAGGGATCCATCTGGAGTGCTTTTGAGGTGTTTGGACAAAGAATAGTCAATGGAAGTTATGCAGCAGTTTCATTCCAGCATGTGTGGAGGGCACCATTATTGGAAAACCACTGCCCACAAAATTCTCAGAGCTGGGTACTATTAGCCCTCCTTATTATCTGATGTGTTTTCATTTGTTAAATCTTGTGAAAGGTGCCAAAGAATTGAAGGGAAACAACAATTGAAGTCCTTGCCCTTAAAACCAATACATGCAAAAGGACCTTTTTAGCAGTGGGGCTTGGATTTCATTGGAGAGATCAATCCATGTTCCAGTGGCCAGCATAGATGGATATTAGTAGCTACTGGTTATTTCACTAAGTGGATTGAAGCAATCCATACCAGGAAGGCTGATCATAATGTGGTCATCAAGTTTTTAACAGAAAATATCTTTACCAGGTTTGGTTGTCCACACTAATTAGTCACAAATAATGCAGCAGCCTTTAGGGCAAAAGAATTGGTGGAAATGTGTGATTCAATGGGTATTAAACTGGTCCATTCCACAGCATATTATCCTCAAGGAAATGGTCTAGTAGAATCCTTTAATAAAAGTCTGATCAGGATAATTAAAAGGCTATTGGAGGACAATAAAAAGAATTGGGATTCTAAGCTCAAGTATGCACTGTGGGCTGACAGAGTGACCATTAAGAAATCCACAGGGAATTCTCCTTTCAAGTTGGTATATGGCACTGATGCTGTATTCCCAATTCAGTTAACTCTCCCTGTGGAAAAATTCCTTCAAGAAGAGTAGAATGAGGAAGAAGAAATGGCAAAAGAGGATCACTGATTTAGCATAGGTACATCAGATTAAAGAACAATTGGTTGAAAGGGCTATAGCACATCAGAAGAAGATCAAGCAGGCTTTTGACAAAGGGACAAAATCAGATAATTTTCAGGTTGGAGACTTGGTTCTGAAATGCGATGTATTGAAAGAGAAGAAAGGCAACCATAGGAAATTTGATGCCTTTTGGATAGGGCCTTTCATCATTTCTCATATTTAAGGGAACAACACCTTCATACTAAAAATTATGGGAGGAGAGGTGGTTTTTGATGGCTCAGTTAATGGGCGTTTTCTGAAAAATTATGTTGTTTAAGGTCTTTGGCCTTAAAAGTTGTGAATATTTTGCTTTTATCAGTTTTGTGTAGGCAAAGTAGACTCCATGCCCAATGGAACACTAGGAATTTTGGCTAATTTGTTTTCAATTGGAAAGGCATTGATCTACAGGTTCTTGAGACCTCACAGGGAGGATCTCATCCCCAGAAGGAGCTAGTGTTAGCTCTGCTACATTTTGCGACATTTGATGGATTGAAAACATGTGTGGTAGTGTTGTTTCGTACTTGAAGAAAGCTCGTAGCAGTTGGTTTCATTTTCTCATTCATTCTCCTTATAACTCCATAGCCCTCACTATCCTTGTTTTACACCAGCATTTAGTATTAAGCCGTGTTTCCTTAGCTCCCAGGTGCTAGGTTTAAACGTTATAAAACCCTGATAACGTGACCGCGGACCATAACCCACCCTTTCCTGTCACATCCACGCAAGCCTGTGTAGTTGCATCCACGCCATCCGATCAAACCCTGCCACGATCGGATGGCATACGCAGCTCCCGCTCCCATAACCTGCATGCGCGATAGCCAGTAGGGTAAGCGGTTTCTCGCGAGTCACATCTACCATGCATCGCAATTTTATTGCATCGGGCCCCCACATATGGAAACCACTGCAGCTCCAAAGGCGGTGCAGAGAATACCGCCTACTAATGAAACCACTATTCACCCGCTCGTTAACGTTCGCACACCTCTGTTGCTCGATAGCCGTCGGATCTGCCGGATTGTGATCCAATGGCCCATGTTTTCCTGTTCACATTTCCTTCCAATAGCCCATGTAATCTGATCTCCGCCGTCCATCTGCTAGATCTGACGGCTTAGAATCAATTGCACCTCCATTTCTTCCCGACACCACCCACTAAGACATCTCAGCCATCCGTCTGTTCCATCCAATGGCTAATATTCATTCCCAGGCCTTCATTCACTTTCCATGCAGTTTTCGTGTGTTTAGCCTATACCATGCTTCCAAGGGACGAAGGATAACAACGATTAGCTACCCACCAGCACTCTGCGCAGTTAATCTTCAACTACCTCATTCAAGAGACAACATGGACAAGGAAGGAAAGTACAACCTCGAGCAGTTAAATGCCTTCAGTAGCTATGGAAATTTAGTCATACAACACTCCACCTACTCGAGGAGTACACCTAAGTACCAGAGAATGTCAAATTTTGTTCATGAAAGCAGCATATTATATTAGAGACCCATATTAAATAGTTAATGTGGTTGGTGGTCCATTATGACCCCTCCACGCATAGGATAGCAGATATTTTTGTAATCAACCTCCATATATACCCAGAAACAAGATGTAATGAAGGTTGATGGATATTGTTTTGATGTAAAGTTCAACTTCTAGAGATTGTAACTACTGTGATACCTACAACGTCTGGTCTTCATTTTCAGCTAATGCAAGCTTCTTTTGCTGTTAATTGCTCACATTCCACTTCTTCTTTGTTCCAAGTTGTGCCTGTTATGCATTTTTCATGTGCTCTTGATGTTTAGCATTAGAGGGGCTGTCATCCCACCTCTGTGTTAGAATCTAGTATGTATTATTAAAGGTGTATGCAGATTTCTAATTTCTTGGTGCCAGAGAGCTTTCATTCTGTTTGTGCATTAGGAAATAGATTTACATACCTTTCTACTGGTTGCAGTTGGCCATCACATGGTTTTGTGCATCTGCTTCAGTATTCTCCATATTCACCTATTCCTTAAACTGTGAGTAATTTGTGATCTAAAGCCTTATAGTCTGGGGGTGTTCACCCATGTCTGGGGTTAAGCATAGTAGAAGTGGTTATCTGGCTTGAATATGCATCATTCCTTCCATTCATCCACCATTTTCCAACATTTTTGTTGATTTTGTAATGTTCTCGAGAATCTCTGATATACAACCTAGGAGAGTTTTTTGGGGTGATAATAGATACCCAACTTCATGTGAAGGTTATGGAAAGTACTTGTGAACTCTGTTACATCTTGGTCCCTTTCCATAGTGTAGTCCAGTTTATGTATTTGTCTTCATAGCTCCTGAAAGGGTAATATTGTTCCTTGATAGCATCTCGGAAAGAAATCCAAGTGAGTGCAGTTGAAAATAGGGAGGGTTCACTCTCATCCTTTTGTTCACAATAGGTTTCCCACCAATCTTTGACGTGTGGGGCGACTTTAAGAAGTGAAAAAGTAATCTTTTCCTGATTGGAAAAGTCACGAGATGTAAAATATCCTTCCAATAGATTTAACCATTTATCTACGATGTCTGCATATATCAGGCCTTCGAATATGGGAATATAGAAGTTAACATGTACCTTAAAAGGAGTGGCGCCTCCAGATTGGTTGCTGGATGAAGATTCATCACTTGTAGGTAGTTGTTGAAGGATCTGGGCAAATTTATTCATCATCGCGTCCATGTGTCACTCGAGGGATTTCTTGAGAATCATTTTGAAAGGATCTCCTACCCCCTCATATTTATTTTCTTCCACCATGGGAGGTCGTCAGGTTTTGCGACGCTGATCTTGCAATGGTTCAACCAAATCAAGCCCTAACTGCTTATAGGACCTCGTTGGGGACATGCAAAGAAAAACAGAGAAATAGCAGACCTCTCTGATACCAGTAATTCGAACTTAAGCAAGAACAAAACAACTTATAGATATAATCATAAACACAGAGATGCAGTAGAAAAACACTTCATTTCATTAATAGAGAAATATTGAACTATGATTACAAACATAATGGAAATAATATAGCTCGGGCGATGGTAGCTTATCTCTAAGATGAGATGTGGCGACTACTGGTGAACTCTAGTATTGCAGCAACAATTTTGCAACTCCTGGGGCTCCCTACTTTACTTTTATCGACCCGGTAGTTCGTAACAAACTTGGAAGCGAAGGTGCTATATGCACAAGTACTAGCTCTTAATATAGGCTGTCACTTGATCAGCTGGCACAAGTTCGCTAGGAGCTTAAGCCAACTTCTATGAGTTCTCAGAAGAAGCTTTTACCTGTGATAGAAGAAAGCTAACTCGAAAGAGGCTATTCTACTTGCAGAAAGAGAATGAAAACTGAAATGAAACATAAACCCTAGCAAACCCTAGTTTACCCAATAACCCTACTTTTGCAAGAAAAGAGATGGAAAATACTGGAATGGGTACCATTGACTACTGGAAAGATAAAATGCATGTATTCAAGACTTTGGAAGAGAAATGAGAAGAAATCATCTTTTTGTAGTTTTGAGCAATTTTATGTGGAATTATTATGCTTGTGTTTTAACTAGTTGTGACTGTGCAGAGGCTTGGTGGTGAAGGGAGATGGATTTGGCTTTTTTAGGAGGTGAGGAAGGTGTGGAAAGGTCCTAAGAAGTCCCTAATACCCTTCTAGAGACTTCCATTGCAATTAGACTTCGAAAAATCACTCGCATGAACTTCTACAGGAGGCTGCAAGGGATCTACAGGAGGAGTCCGAAAGTGGTTTTTGGAGGTTTGAAGGTGGAAAATTGATGGGAAAATGGAAATGAAGGTTGGATGGAGGTGTTGAGGGGTCTAGAACTTTGTCAATGAAGATCAGGAATGAAGGAGATGGTTGGATTTGCTCAAAGGTCAAGAAAACAACTTTGTGGAGAAATGCAGAAATTAGGGCAAATTGGAGAAGTATGGCGAATGAGAGGGGAAATCTTGAGAGATGAATTAGTATAGGCTGTGTGATGGAGGAATGATAATTTAGAGTGTTCTAGAAGTGAGCTACACACTTACTTCTCAAAACTGACCCAAGTAAGAACCGAAAAACAGGGTTTTGTCTATTTTGACCTAAAATCGGAGAAATGCTGAACAAAAATTTATGGATAGAAAATCACGCGAGAAATTTATGGTGAATGAGCATGAAATGATCTAAGTATGGGAATCCAAACTGATATCAACTTCTCCAACTTGAAATCTCACACTAGAAATTGCATTGGGAGAGCAAAAACAGTGTTTTTGGTGGCAGTAATAGTGCCTTGATCTCAAATCATGGTCCCAAGGAGGGAGAAAGGATATCAAGACTTTCCGGTAGCCTTTTTTGATATTTTTTTGTTACTATAGAAAACTATATAATCAACTTGAAGCGAGAACAACCATTCTAACCATCAAAAGCAACCTAACTAACAAAGCAAGATTTAACCTAAACAACAGAAATTATCTCATGAATGCAAGAAAAAAGCATATAAATACGCAAAGGAGGTGTTGGGCAGCTTGGGTTGGGCCCTAAACCAAGAGATTCATCCCTCTAGGAAAGATCAGTGCTGGTTCAAAACTGGATCCATCTTCATTTATCAAAAAATATCAGTTACATCACAAAACTGTCTTCAAAAAGAGATCGAAAATGAGCTGAGTACAAAGCTGCACAAAAGTGCGAAAATCTACTATGAAATGGATAACCTACTGAGGCTTGAAGCCTTCTTATTTATACAAGTGGGGACTCCCAAATATCCTAAACAAAAGGATCTCAGCTGCCTAAAACTGAAAATAACAACAACTTTACTAGACTTGCTCGGCTGCCCCTTGGAATCATCATTGTGGGCCTTTGTACTCCGAGCTGCTGATGGAGAACTCGAGGAAGGGATCATTAATGAAGGAGACACCCCTCCTATAAGTCCTCAACCCTGTTTCCTTGAGTTTGGCTACCAATTTTCTCATACATGCCTGGTCTTTGTCCAAAAATGTCCAAAAATTTGCAATAAACACTCATTAGACTATGTGGCAAAGTGAATATCCCCATTCACTCTATTGACATAAATATATTCAAAAAAATGCACAAAAATATGGAGAATGGTGGATTAAATGAAAATAATAGGCAGAATGAGCCCATATAGTTACCCATTTCTGGGGCTCATTATCACCCCCTGCTGAATGGGTTGCTCATCCTCTGAGCAACTAATCCAATTCTTCATCTTTATTAGTTTTAACAGCTTCCCTGACATCCCAAGATTTTGATGTGATGTCTTCTTCTCTATCATGGAAACCTGCTTTTCTATCCACTTCCTCCCATTGTTTCTGTTCTTCCTCCTCCTTAACCCCTTCCAACAGTCCTAGCAACAGTGGAGGACTATATTTAAGACCAATCTAGTTGGCTTTCAAATTTTGCATTGATTGTTTATATAAGGGCACTCTCCTCATAGCTTCCCTCATTCTGGTTGGGGAGTGATACTCCCTGATCTTTAGGCTATGGGACAATGTATTCCATCTTCTTGTGCAAGCATGAAGGCAGTTATCACCAAATAATCTCTCCATATCTTCAAAATGAGCGATAGCTTGTGCTTGCCTATCAACATAATCAGGGAGAACTTGAGGATTGGCTGCTAGGTGTTGGTGGGCATAAATGAGAGCTAATGGTTCTGCTAGTTCTGCCCTTATCATGAGGGGTTCACTTAGCTCCTTTGTCATGATCTTCTGAATTTCCACTGCTCTCTTTTCTTCATGGCTCAACCAAGAAGCCATAGCCATGAGCTGTAGGTGTCCCAATGCAAAATTTGGACCCCATAAATTCATGTTGGGGAGTACCATATTGTGTAGGTAAAATTCTGCTAATTTGGCTTTATCCTCGGCTGAACTATCGTCACATAAATTCATAAACCGATCATAATTTTGGAATGGGATTGTGCCCCTTTGGGCCAATTTTTTAAGCTGGAATTGGAGCCATTGGTATTTGAGATACAGTGCATAGGATCTAGCTGGTTGTCTACACTGCAAGGCCTCCATTGCCCAGCTGGCCATGTGGGCCATCTGGGCTTCCTTTTCCTACAACTGCTGTTTCAAAATATGCACTCTAGTTGTTGCCTGAGATTCTTTTTCTTGCTGCTGTTTCATTATAATTTCCACATCAGTCTGTGGGTCTTCCTCTTGCTATTTCATTATCTGCTAGGGGGCCTTCTTGCTGCTGTTGTCCTTCCAAAATTGGCAACTTGTCTCCCCCTTGAGGTTCCTAGTCCTGTAACTAGTTTTTCACGAGTGCATTTCTTCCTATAGCTGGGCTCTTCTAATGCTCTCTATGTGCCTTACCATGCCCAACTCCCTTCTCAACTCTCTCAAATTATCTTCCATGTGCCCTATATCTTCAACTCCTTTAGATTTAGCGATCTGCATCCATGTATGGGTTCTGACCCTCTCTTTTTCTAATTCAAAGAAAAGAGGCACAACAAATTTTTGTGGGATGATCTTCCCACCTTCTAGAAGATTGTAATAGGAGCCTAAATTAGGCTGAGGGCTTGGCTCAGGTATTTCTTTTTCCTTTCTTTCCTCTTGTGACTGTTCTGCTACCTTCTTTTCCAATTTTTCAGTTTCTTTAAGCTTGGCCAGTGTCTCTTGTAGAGAGGTTTGTGCCTCCTGTAGAACTGCTTTGGAGTCCATTAATTTAATTCTTTCCTTCTAGGTGGAGGTTTTGGGACTTCCTCTCTTGTAGGTGATAGAGATCTTGGAGGGAGATTCCTCCTTTTTCTTAGTAGGTGCATCCTCAATGATAATTGGTTCCTTTGATGGTGGCTGGGGCTTGCCCACCTTAATCCTGGTGCTCCTTCTGGCTTTGAAATACATAGAGGTTTGCCTTTTTCTTTTTCCCTTTTGTTTTGCTGGAGTGCTTAATGCAGCAAGCACAACTACTACTTCCCTTGCCAGTGTTTCAGGGGATGTTTCTTCCTGTTGTTCTTCTCCTTCATCTCCTATAATTTTTCCCGTGTCTGCTGTTTTTGCTTTTGCCTCTATTGCCTCTGGCAATGTTTTCTCCTTTTCTTGCCGAGTCCCTGCCTTTCCTATGGCAGTCTTTTTCTGGGCCTTCTTGGGCTTTTTCTTCTCAGCCGTTGTCCTTTTCCTCTTCTCTGTTTTTGAGGCTATCTTCTTTTCTGCCTTAAGCTCAACAGTGGTTTTGTCAAGTTTCTCCTCTTCTTTCTGTTTTTCCTTTTGTTTGAATATCTTGTGCCACCTTATTACTATTCTTCTCAAGTTCCTCTGTTTGCTCCTTCTCCTCATTGCTAGATGGGTCAATGTCCTCAGTCAAAGTTTTGATATCATCTTCTCTGGACATATGCCTGAAAATTTCCCAAGCTATGGGGATGGTGTATGTGTGTAGGGCATCTTCTACCAATAGTTTGATGAGCCCATGGTGGGCCAGCTAGTCCGGGACCCCTGCATTTAGCTTGGTGCCACATTCTATCAAAGGCTGGAGGAGGAAATATGGGAGATTGAGTTTTCTAGCTGCAGGCAGGTCCATACCATATCTCAATTCATGCAATAACATGAAGTGATAACCATAAACTATACTGAATTTTCCTTCACAAGTGATGTATTTCATGATCTGGTAGCTGACTTCACTCCATGGAGGAGGTAATCTTGTCCTTTTGACCCCATTCTTATCCTCTACAGGATGCTCATCAGGCTGGAAGAATGTCTTTTTAGCAACCTGTCCCAATGGTTTTTCCTCTTTGCTCCAAGGGAGCCCAAGTGGAAGACCTGTGATTCTGCTAATAAAATCTGGTGTAAGCTCTAGGGTCAGACCCCTGAAACTGACTGTAGCATGTGTTTTCGAATGGGGTCTTAAGGACATAAAAAATTCTTCAGTCACCTCCTCATCATGCCCATGAATTCTCTCAAAGAAAGACATCCAGTTTGCCCTGGTGAAGAGGGCCACCACCTCGGGGTGCTCATGCAATTTGTTGGAGTTCAAAGGCTCCTTTCTCATAAAACCTCCTGGCATGGTGTTTAGTGGTTTCTAAGAATGCTCAAGTGAGGAGGAAGGCAAAACCAAAAACAGAGGGATAGCTGAGTTTTGTTTCTTTCTGACCAGAGAGGGAATTTTCCCATGTGCTTCTTCTTCACAACATCAATTTGCAACTTCTCCCTCTCTTCAAACTGTTTTTAACCTGAATTTGCTTCTTGGTTTTTGAAAAAAACTCAAAATTTTGACAGAATAGAGAATAAATAACACAATGTTTTTTTCTTCAGAGAGTAGATAGACTTGCAAATTCAGTTTTTTCACAGGTTGGTTTCTATGGTTGCATCCCTTTTTTTCTTTACAGTAGAATGTGAGGAAGAAAAAGACAGACTTTGAATGCAGAGAAGAAAATGGGGAGACTGTGTAGAACTCAGAAAAATATAGGCAGACTTTTAAGCTTCACTTTCTTTTTTCAACCCAATACTGTGTTTTTAATCCACCACCTTATATAAATATATCATATGCAGAGCGGTTTTCTGAGCCTACCTATTTTCAAGCTCGAAATTGACAAAAATCTCAGATTTTCCTTCTATAGCACTTCTCTTTGCCCTTCCTGTAGAAAACCCCCTATAGATGGTGTTCCGACTCCTATAGAATGCAGTAGTGCTCCTGTAGAGCCTGATAAGCAGGAGGGTTTTGCAAGTCTGGCATAAACTGGCATAAAATGACTGGTTCGTTGTTTTGAAGGTGGTAGGCAAGTACTGTATTCGAGAACTTGGTAAATGAAAAATGAAACAAAGGGTGGTGGAGGCTTAGACCACACTGTACTTAATTGTTGGCATAATCCGCGGTGAGGAGGTGAGGTGGCCGGATGGGTATGTTATCCCCATCCAGATCGTTGGTCCTACGCCAGTGTCATTATGGTTCTTCATGTCGTCTGACCACCATCACCTCCCTCAATCCCATTATATGCCGCCACCACTACCGGTTATGAACTCTTTCTTCTCGAGTTGACGGGCCACACATGCTGACTGCGTATCTGATCTGTGGTTTGAATTTGGATGAGGATCATCTGAACTCCATGAGGGTGTGTGAACTAAACTAGGGTGGCCAGTTAGCTAGCCACCAATTCCATTTAATTGTGACCATTCCCATAGTTCATGTAGTTTGTAAATAATATTCATGCAATCGAGGAATACATTTAGCCACTTACCTGTACTGCTATGTTCTTCATGCTTCAGACTTTGGCACTTTATTTCTTCGTTACTATTGCTGCTAGTGCTCTGCATGCTTGACCCTTATCTTATGTTGATGATTTCTCGACCAAACTCTGCTCCTTGCATGCTTCATACTTCCTGCTGCACTAAACCTGTCTCTGGAGTTTGTTTTTCAGAGGGATTAGCTACTATAGGAATCTTGTAGGAGTTCCTGTAGCTGCTTCTCCTTCTGAAATTTAAGCTGATACTTGAGTAGGGGTTAAAAACAACTAAAGAAGATCTCGAGTGAAAAGAAATAGCAGCTGGAAGGTATCAGGTAGGGATCAGCAAAGAACGCTGCTACTTTATTTGTCACCCTTTTCTTGTGTTTACAGAATGAAAGAAACAGAATTTCTGTATTTGTCTGTGCAGGGAAAGAAAAAAACGAATAAAAATGTGGGTTTTCAGGGATGGAATGGAGAAATAGGAGGATGGATGGTGGTAGGGAGGTTCACAGGTCTCATAGACAAATTTCTAGCCCTTGGGTTCTTCTCTGAACTTGATTTTGGCCTCTCTGTGATTTTTACAGGAGCCTCTTGTAGAATACACAGAGTTTCCTGTAGGATGCGAAATTTTCAGAAAAAATGAGACCAAGGCTTGGGAAAGGATAAATATGATGGAGGGATGGACTATGAAGGGTGTATGCAGCTTGACCATGCCCTTTTCTCTTGTGTGACCCTCTTGCAACTTGCAATTTTATTTGAAAGAAGTTAGGTTTTTTTTTTTTTGAGACAACTGGGGTGCCTCCAGGAGCTTTTCACCCAGGGATCTTTTATTCCTTTTCCTTTTTTCTCTAGTTTTTTTTTGTGTGTTCAAGGTATGGGTGGAGTGGAGACAGGGACCTGCTCCACTACCAACACTGATTTACCCAGATTCTCAATGAACTCTTGCTTGGAAAGGGGCTTCCTGTAGATATTTAATCTATGCCCATTGACGAGCATGGGGATGGCTTCTTCATCAATAGTCCAAATAAGGACTGAACCATTGTCATTGCTTTTTTCTACTGTGTATGGTCCCAACCATCTTGTCCTCAGTTTTCCCTTGAAATCCTTATATCTGGAATGATACAGCAACGCCCAATCCCCTTGTTGGAATTGTTTTTCTTTGAGGTGTCTGTCATGCCATATTTTTCTTTGAAGTTGGACTACCTATAAGTGGAGAAGGGCCTGCAATCTTTGTTCATCCAATCCATTTAGCTGAAGTAATTTTTCCTTCTGTGCATGGCTGAGATCTAGGTCCAGCAGAGCTGCCATCCTTAATGTGTTATATTCAAATTCTATGGACAACGAAGCCTTCTTCCCATAGACCAGCTCATAGGGTGTGAAACCTGTGGTGGTTTTCCAAGTAGTGCTATAGGCCTAGGTGGCCTCAACCAATCGATATGCCTTATCTTTTTTGTTGCTGCTCACTACCTTAGTCAAAATCCCTTCCAAAGCTCTGTTAGTGACTTCCACCTATCCATTTGCTTGCGGATGATAAGGGGTGGAAGTTCTATGCTTAATCTTGTGATGTGTGAGAAGGTCTTCAATCAGATTGGAGGTAAATTGACTTCTTTGATCTGTGACTAGTTCTCTTGGATAGCTAAACTTGTAGAAGATATTTTCCCTCAAAAGCTCAGCTACTTTTTCTTCTGTTTTTGCCTTGATCGCCCTTGTTTCTGCCCATTTTTTCAAGTAATCCATACACATAATGATGTAAGATTTCTGTTTTGAAGGAGGGTTTATAGGACCCACAAAGTCCATGCCCCACTTCTCAAATGGCTCAAAAGTCACTTTAGGTTGTAGGGGCATCTCATCCCTTGACGTAGGTTTCCCCATCCTTTGGCATCGGTCACATTGGTTGATGTATCTCCTCACATCTTGATGAAGAGTGGGCCAATAGTAACCTGCCTATAGAATTTTGAAAGCAGTTATATTTGCTACAAAGTAGCCCCCACAGGGCCCATCATGACAGGTTAGGAGGATGTCAAAAACTTTCTCCTCCCTGACACATCACCTCAAAATCTGATCTGGACCAAGTTTAAAAAGATTGCCCCCAATCCAGGTGAATGGGGCACTTTTCCTCACAATCTTGCTCTTCTATTTTGAGGACAGGTGTGACGGAAACTGTGGTGAAATCAAATAGTTTTCTATTATATTAGAAAACCATGGAGAGAGTACTAAAATAGAAAATAGGTGTTCATCTGGAATTTGATCATCCACCATTCCTTCTTCACCTGCAGGTAGATCTAGTCTAGACATAAAATCAACAACAACATTTTCCTTACCTCACTTATCAACAATGATCAAATCAAATTGCTGCAATAAAAGTAACCATCTAATGATACAATCATTTACATCAGGTTGATTCATTAAATACTAATTGCAGCATGATCAGTGTGTATGAATGTTTGATAGCCAGTGATGTAGTGTCTGAACTTTTTTAGGGAATGGACTACAACTAGGAGCTATTTTTCGGTTATAGTGTAGTTTGATTCTACCTTGGATAGGTTTTTACTGACAAAATATATGGCATACGACAGCTTCTCTTCAACCTGCCCTAAGGTTGCTCCTATAGTTTTGTTCGAGCCATCTGTGTGAATGTGGAAAGGTAGGGCCCAATTTGGACCTCTCAAGATTGGGGCAGTTATCAGCTTACCTTTCAAGGCATTCAGAGCCTCTTGACCCATATGAACTCAACATCTCTTTCCAAAAGACCAAACAATGGAGAGGCTAGTTTACTAAAATCCTTAATGAATCTTCTATAATACCCTGTTAAGCCTAGAAAACTCTGAACATCTCTTACCTTTTGAGGAGGTGGAACCCTTTGGATGATAGAAATCTTGTTGGGATCCACCTGTAATCCTTACTGAGAGATTATATGACTTAGCACAGTCCCTTCAGTCATCAGGAATTCAAATTTCTCAGAACTGAGGGACAAGTTCATTTCAATACACTTGGCTAAAAATTTCCTCAAGTTAGTCAAAGCTTCCTGGAAGTTAGAACCATAAGGGGTAAAGTCATCCATATATATTTCCACTGAATCATGAACCAGTTTAGCAAATATGCTCAGTACTACTCTCTGGAAAGTGGCGGGAGAATTGTACAACCCAAAAGGAAGGACTCGGTAGGCAAAGGTACCCCATGGACAAGTGAAAGTGGTCTTATCTTGGTCTTCTAGGCTGATTTGGATCTGGTTATACCCGCTAAACCCATCTAGGAAGGAAAAGAACTTCTTCCCTACCAAGGCATCTAACACTTGATCTATGAAAGGAAAAGGGAAATGGTCCTTCTTGGTGGCCTTGTTTAGTTCCCAATAATCTACACAGATTCTAAACTTCTCATTTTTCTTTGGCACTAGCACCAAAGGAGAAACCCATTCACTGTCAGAGATGGGGTAGATTAATCCTGCATCCAGCAACTTTTGTAGTTCTTCTTTGACAATGTCCTTAAGGGCTAGATTCATCCTCCTTTGAGGTTGCCTGATTGGTTTACAATCTTATTTAATGTAAAAGTGATGAGTACAAATTGAAGGGTGGACTCCCTTCATCTCCTTATAGCTCCAAGCAAAAGCATCCAAGTGGTTGTTCAATAAGCTACACAGTTCTTTCTCTTGAGAGGTGGATAGGGATGAGTTGATCTTCAAGTTTTTTTTTGGGCCAAATTCCACATTCTTAACTCGGAGAGAGGTTGGATCAGCCAGATAGAGATCAACTAAAGCATTGGCTTGGGTTTCTTCCACCAACTTTTCTAATGGAAACACACTGGGGGTGGATTCTGAATCAAGTTCTCAATAAAGTCATCCTCAGTTTGTGGACCCCCCATGGTAGCTTCCACTATGCACAATGGTGCGGAGTAGACTTCATCCTCATCTTCCTCCTCCAACCAAAGAGGTAAGTCCTGTTCTAACAGAGGTTGGGCAGGAGGATATAGGACTAGCTATTTGGACATATGCCCATTCTTGATGGTCATGCTCCCAGCTCGACCACTGATGTAAGCATTTGCAGTAGCTAACCAAGGTCTTCCCAGGATGAGAGGATACCTAGTGAGCTTTGCCTTTGGCTGAAGAACTAGGAAGTTAGCAGGGTACTCCCAGGAGTCAATAGAGACCATTACATCTTCCACAATCCCCTCAGGGGTCACGGTGGAGCAGTCTGCCAACTGCAGTACTGTTGAGGTATTTCTTAGGGAACCCTAGAGGTTGATTTTTAGCATGGTGTCCTTGGTCATCACGTTAATGGAAGCCCATAGGTCAATCAAGGTGTGGGGGATTATGGTGCCATTGATGTGGACATCGACTATAGGACTCCTAAGTTCTAGATATTTCAGACAGATTACCTGCCCCAACATCAGGTCAGATAGTTTTCCTATGACATTGAGAGTTGGGGCATCTCTCTGCCTGCCTAGGTGCCTGAAGAATTTCTCTTTGATCAACTTGTTGTAGATTGATACATCTTTTATGGCTTGGAGAAGTGGTATTTTTACACATAACTGTTTTAGTTCTCCCAAAAGTTCAGTTTCTTCTAGGGTCGGTTGTATGATTCCAGTTAGTCTCTCGGGAAAGGGTGGAATGGTTTTTGGTTCACATTCCCATTTCTATTCCTCATCCTCCTTAGGAGGAGGTTGGCTATCTCAGAGAACCTTCCCAAATCGTAAGTTGATCTCCTGAATCTCCATAGCATAGGTAGGACACGTTGTTTCTCCAGTATATACCTGTTGTACCTGTCTGTTATTGGGGTTCAGGTTCGGTTGAGCAGGTATTTGGGGTTGTCTTGGAGGAGGAGGAGGTAATGGGTGTGGTTGAGGAGGCGGTGGAGGAAAAGGAATAGGAGGAGAGTTGTATTAGGGCCTCCACCCTTGATGAGGTGCATTCCACTAAGGTTGTGGCTAAGCATAAGAGTGAAACGAATGAGAAGCTGGTTGAGTATGACATTGAGATGGATATGACCAAGGAGGGGGTGTGGACCAGGAAGGATGAGCAAGGGTCCCCAAGAAGGCATGGAAGTGGCTTCATTGGGATTGTAATAAGTATGGGATGTCCCTTGCATTCCTTGCTGGTAAGGTCTCGGTCCATGTGGCCTCCTTTGGTTCATGAAATAGAGTGGTTCAGTGGCTTCTTCAGCCCCTCGGTACATAGCTTTGAATCCGGATAAGGAAGGGCATTGATTTGTAGGATGGTCTTCTTCACAGACAAAACACACTTCTACAGAGTGCAATGGACATTCGTTCCCAGGGTGCTTTCTAGTGCAACGAGGACAAAAGATGGCCAAAGCCCTCTCGGCTTCCTCTTGCTTCCTTTGGATTCACAAGGTATCCATTTGCATAGCAAGAGTCTACCTCATCTCGCTCTTGAAATATTCCATCTGATTCTCAAGTTTGTTTTTAAGGGGTGAACTTGATAAGGGGGTACTGGCTAAGGGTTGACTTCCCATATCTCTCTTTCTGGCTGCCCTAGAATGGTTTCTAAACACAGTCTTTATGTCATCATAAGGTAGTTGGTAGATGTCTCCCCCAATTAGCAAATGGAGGGTATCTAGAAGGTCTTCAGGGACTCCTCTGATCAGAACCAACTTCAGAGATTCGGGGTCAAGTGTGCACCTAGCCCTTTTATAACTGAGTTGAAACCTCTCTTCATAGTCTTCTAAAGATTCATCACTTCCCATGGTCATTCGGAAGATTTCTTCCTTGGTATCCTTTGACCTACAGTAGTCCTGGTATTTGTTGTTAAAGGCTTGCTGCATCTAAGCCCAAGTTGTGATATTGTTTCCAAGTAACCCCATGAACCAGCGTAATGCTGCATCCTTGAGGGTAGAGGGAAAGAGTTTCAACTTCTGCTTGTCTTCTGCATAGTCATAGGTTCGACAGAGAATAGAAAACTCAAACAAGAAGGTATCAGGGTCTTCGGTAGTCAATCCATGGAAGTGAGGTAAGGTTGATGGACTTATGTTTTTCATCTTTGTGTCCCCATTGGTCTCTCGGATAGGAAAGGCACCTTCTATTCTTTCCCCATTTCCTCTAACGTTTCTGTTTTCAGCCATGGTCTCAGGGGGAATGGTTTCTTGCTCTTCTTCTATTATAGGATCTTCATATATCTCTGGGGTTCACCTATAGGTTCTTCTAGATCACCGCCACCAAAGAAGAGAGAAGGGTGACTTCGTGATGTGGTGGGGGTGTTGGGTAGGAATTTCCTTGAATTGTCTCTATTCCTACGAGGCATGAAAGGAAATCTCTTTTTTGGGTGATATTTTGTGTTTCTTTATCTGCTTGTACCTGCAAAAACTTAAGTGGATTGAACAACAATTTGCAGCTAACTAAAATAAACCTTGCTGAAATGAAAACTACAGAATTGAAATGAAGGTAGAAAATGACTAATCTACTTTGCTGAAATGAAACTGAAAAATTGAAATGAAAGTAGGAAATTACTAATCTACTTTGCTGAAATGAAATTGCAGAATTCAAATGAAAGTAGAAAATTTCTAATTTACACTTGCTAAAACAAAATTGTAGAATTGAAATGAAAGCAGGAAATGTCTAATTTACGCTTGCTGAAATAAACTACTTAGTAGAATGTTGCAGTAAATAAAATAGAAGAAAAAAAGTAATCAAAAAATACTTTGATGCTTCCCCAGCAACGGCGCCAAAAAGGATGGTGAACTCCAATATTGCAGCAACAATGCTGCAACTCGTGGGGCTCCCTACTTTACTTTTATCAACCTGGTAGTTCGTAACAAACTTGGAAGCGAAGGTGCTATATGCACAAGTACTAGCTCTTACTACAAGCTGTCACTTGATCAGCTGGCACAAGTTCACTGGGAGCTTAAGCCAACTTCTATGAGTTCTCAGAAGAATCTTTTAACTGTGATGGAAGAAAGCTAACTCGAAAGAGGCTATTCTACTTGCAGAAAGAGAATGCAAACTAAAATGAAACACAAATCCTAACAAGCCCTAGTTTACCCACTAACCCTACTTTTGCAAGAAAAGAGAGGGAAACTACTGGAATGGGTGAAATTGAATACTGGAAAGGTAAAGTGCATGTATTCAAGCTACTTTGGAAGAGAAATGAGAAGAAATCATAATTTTGTACTTTTGAGCAATTTTATGTGGAATTATTATGCTTGTGTTTTAACTAGTTGTGACTGTGTAGAGGTTTGGTGGCAAAGGGAGATGGAGTTGGCTTTTTCCAGAGGTGAGGAAGGTGTGGAGAGGTATTAATAAGTCCCTAGTACTCTTTTGGAGACTTCCATTACAATCAGACTTTGAAAAATCACTCGCATGAACTTCTACAGGAGGTTCTATAGGAGGATCTACAGGAGGAGGCTAAAAGTGGTTTTTGGAGGTTTGAAGGTGGAGAAATGATGGGAAAATGGAAATGAAGGCTGAATGGAGGTGTTGAGGGGTCTAGGACTCTGTCAATGAATACCAGGAATGAAGGATATGGTTGGATTTGTTCAGAGGTCAAGAAAACAACTTTATGGAGAAATGCAGAAATTAGGGCAAATTGGAGAAGTATGGAGAATGAGAGGGGAATTCTTGAGAGATGAACTAGTACAGGTTGTGTGATGGAGGAATGATAAGATCGAGTGTTCTACAAGTGAGCTGCACACTTACTTCTCAAAACTGATCCAAGCAAGAACCGAAAAACAGGGTTTTTATCTATTTTGACCTAAAATCTGACCTAAAACCGGAGAAATGCTGAACAAAACTTTATGGACAGAAAATTATGCAAGAAAGTTATGGTTAATGAGCATGAAATGATCTAAGCATGGGAATCCAAACTGACATCAACTTCTCTAAATCGAAATCTCACATTAGCAATTGCATTGAGAGAGCAAAAACAGTGTTTTTGGTGGCAGCAATAGTGCCTTGATCTCAAATCATGGTCCCAAGGAGGGAGAAAGGAGATCAAGACCTGCTGGTAGCCTTTTTTGATATTTTTCTATTACTGCAACAAACTATCTAATCAACTTGAAGCAAGAACAACCATTCTAACCATCAAAAGCAACCTAATTAACAAAGCAAGATTTAACCTAAACAACAGAAATTATCTCACGAATGAAAGAAAAAAGCATATAAATACACAAAGGAGGTGTTGGGCAGCTTGGGTTGGGTCCTAACCCAAGAGCTTTAGCCCTCTAGTAAAGATTATTGTTGGTTCAAGACTGGATTCATCTTCATATATCAAAAAATAGCAGTTACATCACCAAACTGTCTTCAAAAAGAGCTCGAAAATGAGCTGAGTACAAAGCTACAAAAAAGTGCGAAAATCTACTATGAAATGGCTAACCTACTGAGGCTTGAAGCCTTCTTATTTATACAAGTGGTGACTCTCAACAGTACTCCTAAACTTAAGGAACTCAGCTACCTAAAACTAAAGATAACAACAACTTTACTAGACTTGCTCGGCTGCCCCTTGGAATCATCATTGTGGGCCTTTGTACTCCGAGCTGCTGATGGAGAACTCGAGGAAGGGGTCATTAATGAAGGAGACACCCCTCCTATAAGTCCTCAACCTTGTTTCCTCAACTTTAGCTGCCAGTCTGCTCATAAATGGCTAGTATTTGTCCAAAAATGTCCAAAAATCTGCAATAAACACTCATTAGACTATGTGGCAAAGTGACTATCCCCATTCACTCTATTGACATAAATATATTCAAAAACATGCACAAAACTATGGAGAATGGTGGATTAAATGAAAATAATAGGCAGAATGAGCCCATATAGTTACCCATTTCTGGGGCTCATCAGCTACATGCCTTTGAACTATGTTACAATGAGGCTCAAGGGCCTATTTTTTATTGGAAAACATCAGAAAACATAAAGAACCAAAACCCTAATCCCAGGAGATGTAACACCAAGAGTTTTTGGGCCCCATTCGAGTTAGTTTGGCAGCCAACTTCCCAGGGTCATAACTTGGTCATATTATCTCCATTTGGTGCGTACAATACCTTGTTGGAAAGGACTCTTTGAGTACTATAGGTTTCACTGCAAGCCCTTTCCTATGGCTATGGGCGTGCCACGGACAAAAAAAAAAAAAACGATGTTTAGGGGGTCAAAACTGTTCCAGAAGTTCAAGACTGGAAAAAATGATAAAAATAGTAAATTATGAAATGAACAAGGAAACTAATGAAACTGACTAGGGGGTCTAGGTGAAATAGGTGGGTGACCACCAATATCGACCTGGATCAGGTCCAAATCCAAGTAAATGAGAGCACCAGAATAGGGTATTTTGAGCCCCATCACCACCAAATCAACTTGAGACAAGTCAAAAAATCAGGTGAACAATTTTGTGCATTATGTCATGAAATTATTAACATATGGAAGTGGTTAACATTTTCATTAAGTTATAATAAAGGAAAATGATATCCTCTATATTTGTTTCTAGTTGTGACCAGTTAGATGATCACAAGTTATGGGATGACATTGTAGCTAGTATTTTTTCTAGGAGATTATTGTGAGTATTATATAAACAATGGATTATGGAGCTTAAATTATCGATACATCTCTCTTGATATCCACTGAATAATACATTTGTAACTTAATTTTGAGCATTAATAAAATATTGCTAATTTTTCATTTCATGCATTGATTTCTTCATGCCATGTTGATCTCCATTATGCTTTTTAATTTTCATGTAGTGTATCCTAAAATGAGAAGGGCTCCTCGTGTATTGGTATGCACTGAATTTTCACAATTAGAGTATTTTCATTTCCTTAGTGACTTGGTCTCCTATTCTGTAAAGATGTAGTTTCTTGTTTTAGTTTCATACTTTGTACAAATTAAATTTAAATAAGTGGTGAATGTATTTCAAAAACATTGTAGGGATATTGATACACATTAAAATATTTTCTTTGAAGAAATTTCTTAATCACTTATTATAGGAACAATCAATTCTCTAATGAATGAAATACTATGATATGATATTGTAGAATTATGATTCAATGGGTGACAATTTCAAGTGGTCAGAAATATCCTTGTAGCATTTGATTGATTTTCCTTTAAGGTTATTCTTTAGTAAAGAGTATTTTCACTAAAAAAATTCTTTTTATTAAATTAGGAGATATTAAAGAACTAAATTGTGCACATATAGTGTATGCACTTCACAAGCATAGATCCTTAGTCGATAACTTAATGTAATAAGATTAAAACCATGTAAATTTCTTGCCATTTTTGGCAATAGTGCTAGGGAAGCGCTAAAAGGAATTAATTACATTGTAATATTACTTTTAATGTATATAGAAAATTTCATTGAATTCAAGTCATGATATTGGATGCGTGAGTAGATGTTGAGATCCTAGATGTAGATTTATTAGTGGAAGAATTACTCCACCCACTATTTCATTTAATCTAATTCATGGCGCAATAAGAGTTGCACTATTCACTAATCCATATGCATGTAGAATTACAAGAGGAGGATGGTTAGAAAAAAAAAATTGTGGTCTCTCATGATAGAGGAAAATTCAAAGAAGAGGAAAGAGTTTCATAAATATCTACTCCAAAAGAAGCTATCATATTTTCATCCTATCAAATGGATGAAGAATTAGTTAGTGGCCAACCATTAGAAATACCATTCACAAATAATCTTATAAAATAGATATAATATTGTATTTTATAAGAGGAACCTGTACAAGGTAATATGGATGAAAATGAAGGACAAGAAAATATTCAATTGAACAATATTCCACCCTCACCATTTCCTAATTTGCATGGTAAGGGAATTGAAGATCCTGAAACTTTCCTTTTTGAATTTGATTTGCTATGTCACATTTATGATCACTCTCTTATTTCTCAGAAACTCAAGCTGTTTCCATCCACTCTTAAACATGCATCTTTTTATTAATTTATGGGATTGGGAACTAATATATCAAAGCTTTGGGTGAAATGTGTTAACATTTTCTGACAAAATATGATTACTATTACATAAATCAATATTTGCAAAAAGGAATGTTCAAAATGGAATTAAAGAGGATAAAATCCTTGAAGACTATATATAAATATTTGATTATAATATAGAAAGGGATAGGAAACATAAATTAGATTTAAATACCCTTAAAATCCTTTAACTTCATGGAATTATAAATGAATGGATGGATGCACATAATCTCATGCGTAAATGAGATGTGGCACAATTAAGCTGTCAAGAAAATTCTGATATTTGCACGCACATTTCTTGAGGAAAATATAAATATAGTAAGGAACCTAGAAATACCATTTATACAGTCAACATATCAACTAGTGGTGGGGTAAATGAAGTTGAAATTGGCAATTTTTTGGAAAATTTCAAAATTGATATTATTAGTACTCTTAGCTCACAATTAGATACATTGAAAATTAAGCAAAATAAAGGTGAAGAAAATGTAGTTTTGCATATTTTCTCTCCAAAACATAGAAAGAAACATCCTTAAGATAATTTCCTTTGAATAATATTGAACTTTGTGGTATTTGTGCAAGGAAACATATAACAAAAAATTGTCCTTCAATACCAAGACTTAAAATAGTCTATGAAGGATATAAAGAAACTACAAAACAACTTTGTTTTATTGCACTGGCACCAGATAGGTATCAAATCCTATTGACGGTGTTGGACCTGCCAATAGTCAGGGTGTTATCCATGATAACCCCTAGAAAAAAATTTTAGTTTGATTAGTCATCTTAGATAGGGTTTTTATGTCTAGGTTCATGTGACACCTGTAATAGGGTCCATTCAATGTTTAATAGAGTCATCATAACAAGAAAAGGTCACCACTCCATCCATTTTGAGGTCATCATTTCATATTAGGTTGTTCTGACATTTTTACAAACTTTCACAACAAACATAGTTACGCAAACCTAGAATTTGCTACGAAATTCCCTTGCAGTTCCGTGCAAAACAATCCTCTCCGACACTTTTCTCACTACGAAAGTTTGTTTTTGTATAACATTTTATTTGTAAATGATTGTTAGCAATGCCAAATAAACTAAGTCAATATACCTCTTCATTCCCATATCCTCCACTCCTTTTTATTCACTTTTACCTCTCCCTTCCCCTTTATACCATCTTCTCTTATAAAAAGAAGTTCACAAGTGTTGTCATGGATTAGGGTTTGTGTTGTCAAAATAGGTTTAGTGGTGGTCTAAGTCAAGTCTGGGTGTTCTAAATTTGATTTGTAGGTGAAGAGGAATTAACACACAAGCATCTCTCAACATGCTAGCAAGCATGACCACCAGACAAAATTACAAACGAGGGGATGTAGTATGATATGAGCCCACAGACATGAAACTTCTTGAAGAAGACCCAACTTTTATACAATCATTTGGCAGCATGGGGTGTCTTCATTTTTAAAAAAATTGCAGGGTTTTCATGCACAAATCACCAAGGACTTCGCCCTCAATTTCACAGGGATTGGCACGAAGGTGGGCATCCTAAGTTTGAATGCCTCTCTAGATGCCATTTCTCATTCTACTGAAATCCCAAGGTCAGGGGAAACATGGTTTAAAGTTCAAAAGTTCTAGCTGTAGAATTGTGATGCATTCTTGAAGGAATAACATTAAGGGATTGATATGACAATGGGCATCACCAGAACTTGTCTTAAAGAAAATTATTCCAAGTTCTTGATGGTTATCCAAAAGTATTTTACACGTGAGGGAAGGTTCCATATGGTTTACCAATACCACTTCAGTTGCTACTTCACTTCATAGGTAAACAATACTTATATATCCCTTTCTATCTCTTCAGAAGTTTCAGAAAGATGGTTGACAAGGTGAAAGCTAAACCAGATGCAAGTAGTACCTCTGTTTTTCATCATGGTCTTATCAAATTGTTATTAGTTGAAGAGATCAATAGATTGAACAAGGATTGGCTTACTTTTTTGTTCCTAAGTGGATATGAACTGGATGTTGCTACCCCATCTAGAAAAACTCCAAAATCCAAATCTACAATCCCCAGAGCAGAGCGACAGCATAGAGAAGAACAAAATTTAGTGACAGAGAAACCTATAATTGAAGCTTCTACAAGTACTAAGAGGAGAGTGACTAGAAGACAAAAGAGAGAACATGAACATAGTACAAAGAAGGGCAGATTGATTGAAATTCTAGAAGCTATAAACATTGAAGAAAGCCTAGTTGAGCAGCCTGTAGAAGTGACCCCAATTGAAACCAAGAAGAGTAAGAGAGAAAAGAAATTAGATTTTACTCAAGAATAATAGGGTTTCATTTTTAGACCAAGGAAACCCATCACAATATCAATGCAACAAGCTGAGAAGATACCTGAAGAACCATTGAGAAAAACAAATTTATCAAAGAAACCATCAAAGAAAAATAAAGGCAAGGATTTTGTTCAAGAAAAAAGTGAAATAGAAGTCCTACAAGAATAGTTAAGGGAGGCCAAGAAAGAAGTGATCAAGGCCAAGCTAGAGTTTGATGAATAGCAAAATGAAGTGTTAAAGCAAATATTATTTTTATGATGAAATTGTAGACAAGTCTATGATAAAAAGGACTTTGCCTTTACACAGGATGTTGGAACATATGTATAAAAGAAATAGTTGGTTACAGGAAGATATAAAAAGCCTACAATGACATGTTACAACATTAGAAAGTCAAATTTAAATGATCTAGGCTGAACTCAAGAAGAGAAACCTGAAGATTAGCATTGAAGTAAGTGCTACTCCATCATATGGAAAACTCTTCAATTTTTGTCTTTACTATACCTATTTTAGTTAACGTAACCATATGTATAGTCAAAATGATATTAGAAGTCATAAGGAGGCATTAAAATCATGGAAACTTGAAAAAATCAAAATTTTGGAACTTTTGTAGCAACTGCCCATAGTGAAGCCAAGTTTTTGCCATGAAACTGTTGTAGCATTCCATGGGGGTTAAGGATGGTCTAAAGCTCGGAAAAGGTCATTCTAAAGGCCAGTTTAGCTCATAAACATAAAAAAATACCTCAAAACCAACAAATGGAGGAAAAAGGTAGAATAGGAGTTATTTTCAAAGTTTCTACCAAAGTTTGCTATGAAACTGCTCAAAACATTGTTCTGCTACGAAATCATGAAAAAACTATGTTTTTTTGCCTTTTTGAAGATTTTTGCTATCAAACATCCAAGTTCTAGGTGGATTTAATATGATAATGGGTGTCCATATCATCATGATAAACTCCTATTTTTCAGCATGTCAAGTCAAAAAATAGCCACATCTACATATCAACCAACTCATCAAGACAGTCAGCAAAAAGGTAAATTAAATTGATGTCTATCAATAGGTTGAAGATTTAATGACACTCCAACAAATCTAGCTTGCAGTTGGCTTCAATTATCTACATAAAAAAAAAGTGATTATGGTTATAAAGCTAGTAGAGTCCTAGTTGAGTTCCAACTATTGTAAAATAGAAAATCCATTTGAGGACTCTGTTAGTTAGAAGAAAAGTAGGAATAGGTCTCTAAAATAGTGGATCAAATTTGGCCCAGGTGGAAAGTTATGTAAAGAGATCTTTTATCTATAAATAAGTAGGTTTTCAACTTTGAGAAAGGTTGATGAAGAATATGAAGAACTGACCTTTTGTAATATTTTGATCCTTTAATAGAAAATTTGCAGCTACTCTATTTATGTACTTGAGATTCATGTCATGGCTTTCATGGATTTTTATCATGTTGTTTCTAGTTTTTCATAGTATCTTGAGTACTTGGAAATCTTATCAAACTGCTCCAATTTCCTTCATTTACTATGTGTGACTATAGATGTTCATTTGTGTAAGTTTAAAAGCTATAGATGCCTACGATTCCATTAAAATTTGTTGTTTTCCATTTCTATAATTTGAGTCCATGCCCAATGGTAGTAGTCATCGTATTTTTCTTCACCTACAAAATCACAAAAAGAGACCAGAGTTAGTCATCTGACTGTTTCAAGAAGATTCGATAAATATTTTAGAGAGCCCTCTCAGATTGGAAGGGCTAACTTCCAATTGAAGTGGTTTGAAATAGTTACACTAGGTTAAAGGTTGAGGCAACCTAATTCTTTCTATCCCAATGATAACATTTTGGTGCATTTGTCGGGAGCCAAAAATCTCTATTTCCCGGATTTTCTTTGACTTTCTTCATTCTGATTCCTAAGGATAACAGGAAATCAGATTTTTCTGAAGGTTGTGATATTACGTTGGTGACTCCAATCTCAAAAGATGTATAAGATCAAAGCTTCATGGTGACTCCACTGCTTGAATATTAGTAGCTTGAAGAAGTTCTAAGATGAGTTCTACTACAAGAAGAAATGCCAGGTATGCTCCTCTTGATCGGTCTCAAATCTATGGTTTTCAAAATCATATGCCTTATGTTGATTGGTCAACCCACCTTCCCATGTTCAAAGATGAAAATAAAGATGATGCTAGTCTGCATTTGGTAAAATTCCATATACATGTATGTAGGCCGAGGGTTGAGTTTCCTGAGGATTGTCTCATGAAGATGTTTATGGCTACCCTAGAAGACAAAGCTAGAGTATAGTATGAAGGGTTTCCATCAGGAAGCTTGTGTTTCTCTTAAAAATTTCCATAGAATATTTTTTTTTACATTATGGGAAGTCTCATCCTTCATCACCATTGTTTCAAGACTGTTGTAATTTTTTGAAAGGTTTCATTCAATATCTTGAAAGTATTAATGATGATGTAGAGTGTATGGATGATGAGGAGATGTTAGAGGTACTTTATGAATTTTCTTCACAAGCTAGTTTTCATCATGATCAAGAAGCTTCCCAACAAGCAAAATCTCTTCTTTAGTTGAAGATGAAATGGATTAGCAATTTGATAGTCAAGTCATAGTACATGAAATCCATGGGGATAATTTGCAGCCTTGTCAATCTATTTGCAGTCAAAGATATGAGCCAAATAATTCAAATTGTTTTTAGCCCATTCCTTTTATGAGATTTTATGTCAAGAAGAAACTCCTCAAGACTGGGTTGTTGAAAATACTCACATGAAAATTATGAACAGTGAGGTAACATGTGATGAAAGTTGTATACCTAGACACAAACTTTTTTCCGTTGAAAATCATAATGATGTCCTGGTTAAAGTGCATGAAATTTTAGGTAATGTTATGAAACTAGCTCACAAAAAGATAGAAAAGAGAGATAAACGCCTTAGAATTCAGCCTCTTCAAGGGGGAAACCTCCTTTACATTACACAGATGAACAATTCATGGATGATACAAATGACAAGACCTCCTTTCTATATATAGGAGTCCAAGGGGTCACAATATAATCAAAGCCGACATAACAATAATAATGTAAGGGCACAATAATAACAATAGTGGGCTTTTATGGGGCACAATAATAACAATATGGGGACTACATGTGCACAACAATATAATAAGGGTTACACTAGTAGTATAGGGACCTAAGATTCCCCTCTCCTTCACAAAGTGTTGTCCTCAATGCTTGAGTAGTTCTCGATGCTTCTGTATAAATTCTTGTCCTCCCATGCGGAATCTTCAACAAGTTCTTCCAATTGATGAGATCTAATATTGATCTATTTCATAGCTATCGATTTCTCGATTCTATGACTGCTTCAAGTTCCAATATGATTTTTCCTTCCTTGTCAAGTTCTCGCAATATTGTTTGAACTGGGATCTTTTGCAAATTTTGAATGAGTTCCCACTCCTTTGGGCATATGGATATATGTAAGGCCTAATGTTTGGAGGAACACATCCTGGAATCAAATGAATAGCATGATCATGATCATGAATAGGTGGGAGGCCCGTGGGAGTCTCAAATACCTTGGAATGATTGTCCAAAACGTTTTGGAGATATGGAGAAATACATGATTTCGATGTGGGATCCTCTAGTGAACATAATTGTGCAACTATGCCCCGTTGTTCCTTATTTAGAAGCTTTCTCATGTTGTTAGAGTTGATTATCTTTCCTAGTTTCCCTTTGATACCCATTAATTCAACTTCCTTTTGTTCTGAAGAAAATTTTATGAAAGGTTCTTGAAAATTAAAAGCTATTGTACCTAGGGATTGTAGCCATTGGACTCCTAGTACAACATCAACACCACCCATTGGAATGGAAAGCGTTGGGATATTCAATACATATTCTCCCATGGATAACTTGATATTATGACACTTTCCAGAGAAATTTATGGTTCCTCCACTTGCAACCATCACTTGACATTTTGGTGCTGGATATAGGAAACAATTCAATTCCTTGGCTATCTTACAATGAATAAAATTATGTGTACTGCTTGAATCAATCAACACTATTACCTTTTTCTTCTTGATATGTCCTTCTATATTGATAGTTTTAGGAGTGGTAATTCCGACCAATGCATTATAAGATATGGTTGAATTCATTTCTTCTTTCTTGATGTGATCTTTCACTTCTTGAACCTTTTTCTTCTTGATATGTTCTTCTACCTTGAGAGTTTGAGGAGTGGTAATTCTTTCCAATGCTTTACAAGATATGTTCAGATTCATTTCTTCTTTCTATGGGGTTGGTTCATGGTGTATATCTTCTTCTTTTAATGTTTCTTGACCCTTTTCTTCCTCCTCTTCACAATCTATGTAAAATAATTTTTTCTCATCACACTTATGACCTTTAGTGTATTTTCTATCACAAATGTAACGAAGTCCTTTTTTTCTTATTTCTTCCAAATTTTGTCATGTAAACCTTGTAGGTTGTGGAAGGCTAGAGGAAAAAAAACTTCCATATTTATAGTTGTGAGTGGTAGGATTCCTTGTTTCCATAATTTTGCTTTCAATTTTTCTTGCCAACCTGAATGCCTTCTCCAATGAATCAGGTTCCCAAAGATGAACCTCATGTCGAATGTTATCCTTTAAAGTCCCTATGAAGACATCAATCCTTTTCTTCTCTGGAATATCATTTACCATTATATTCAAATTTTTGAAATCCTCAATGTGGTCTTCCATTGAACCCTTTTGTTTGAGATTTATCAATTGGCTAAAGAAAGTATTACTCTTTGTATCCTCATAATGTGCTATCATTTCTTCCATGAAAATTGACCAAGTGACAAGTGCTTTACGAGAACACAACCCTCTATACCATAAAAATTGATTTGGTTCTAAATATGAAGATGTAATATGTACCTTTTGTAATAGTTGCACCTCAAGTAAATCAAAATATTGCTCCATCTGTAGTATCTAGTTTACCAGATCCTTGCCATCAAACTTCCACATATTGCATTTTCTTGATTTTAGGAGCTCGATCTTGAAATGATTGTAACTCTGTAATTTCAAATCTCTAATTTCTGAAATTTTGTCTTGTAGTAGCCCTCTGAGTCCTCTTTCTAACCCCAAAAGTCCAATCAAGATTGGATTCTGTAAGGAAGCGTTATGTCAAATCTTCCACGATGAGCCCATTATAAACTGGTTCAGTAGATCGAACTTGTACGAAGTGCCACGTGTCACTGTTTCAACCTTAGGACCTGAAACCGATACAAAAAATCTGCAGTCCATCCTCTTTCTGTAACTTCTTACTAAATTTCAAATTGATGCTCAGAGAGAAAGTTATAATGATTTTCTCACGGTCACCTGTTTAGGATGTAATTTGGGAGCTTGCCGAAACCCTAATTTCCTCAGATCATATCTCTGAAAATATGGCGAGACAAGATCTCAAATTCGGGCTCAAGGTTCAAACTGATTTCTTCTCAAATGGGTTTTTGTTTTAGCTTCTGAAACATCGTAGCGAAAATGTTATAGTGAAAATGTCACGATGACCTATTTGGAGCAGCGAAACCCTAGAATCCACAACTCTGATACGAAATGTTATGAAACCAGCTCACAAAAAGATAGAAAAGAGAGATAAACTCCTTAGAATTTAGCCTCTTCAAGAGGAAATCTCCTTTAAATTACACAAATGAACAATTCTTGGATGATACAAATGACAAGACCTCCTTTCTATATATAGGAGTCCAAGGGGTCACAATATAATCAGAGCCGACATAACAATAATAATGTAAGGGCACAATAATAACAATAGTGGGCTTCTATGGGACATAGTAATAACAATATGGGGACGACATGGGCACAACAATATAATGAAGGGGTTGTACTAATAACAATAAGGGGTTACACTAGTAGTATACGGACCTAACAGGTAAACTTGAGTTACATGAAGCGCTGAATATACATTTTTTACATATTCTATTTGAGGATCATCAAAATGACATGGATGATATGCATAAAGTTGTTTGTATTGGAGCTGTTAGTATTTAGAATCAAGATGACATTCCTCAAGAAAAACTACCAAAGATTATATCTGATTTGTTTGATACGAAAAAGATTAGTTTGACACAAAATATGGATGTCATGTTTGTAGATGTTCAAGGATGTATGGATATTTTTGTTGATTTACATGAAAGGGAAGACAAATCTATTGTTATCGTTTTATTTGATGATGTTCTTGGAATTGAAGACATAGGACAAAAGAAGCTATCAGATATGAATGAGTTTAGCCCTCATGATTTTACTCATCAAGAAGAGGTGATTTTTCATGATTATCAAGATCCTTTGATAAGTCTTTTCCAGCCATCAGCGAAGGTGAAGTTTATTTCATTTGCAAGTTCAGGTTATGGATTCAATTTTCATTCCAAGTTGCTAATAGATGGTTCGCTTAAGAACAGACAAGGATCCCTGATGTTGGATCAAATCTTTGATTGGTTATACTGGAGGTTTCATATTACTTGAATTAAGTAGGTGGATTTTCAGATGTTAGAGTAGGGTTATTGGTACATAAATATTCTTTTTGGGAAAGAATTTCCTTCAGCTTAGGGCTACATTTTGTAGTTGTTAGTTTCAGTTTGTAAAACAATTTGATATCATACTACAACAATAGTAGTTGGTTTACAGTGTGCTTCTTAGTTTTCAAATTAGGATCAACCCAATGGTTAGGAAACTAGTCTACTGGTTCTTTGCTGCACCACAGGGGCACAACATCCCCATTGGAGCCATTTTTATCCATGATAACCCCTAGAAATAATTTTTAGTTTGACTAGTCATGTTAGATAGGGTTTTTATGTCTAGGTTCATGTGACACATGTTATAAGGTCCATTCAATGTTTAATAGATTCATCATAACAAGAAAAGGTCACCACTCCATCCATTTTGAGGTCATCATTTCATATTAGGTTGGTCTAACACTTTTACAAACTTTCGCAACAAACTCGTTACGCAAATCTAGAATTTTCTACGAAATTCCCTGATAGTTTCGTAGCAAAATTGTCCTCTCCTCCTTTTTTTTCACTTTTACCTCTCCATTTCCCTTTATACCATCTGCTCTTATAAGAAAAAAATCACAAGTGTTGTCATAGATCAAGGTTTGCACTGTCAAAACAAGTTTTTTCATGGTCTAAGTGGGGTCTAGGTGTTCTAAATTTGGTTTGCTAGTGAAGAGGAAGCAACTCACAAGAAGCTCTTGACGTGTTAGCAAGCATGACCACCAAAAAAAACTAAAAAGGAGGGCCTGTAGTATGATATGAGCCCACAAATATGAAACTTCTTGAAGAAGAACCAACTTTTATACAATCATTTGCTAGAGTGGGGTGTCTTCGATTTTGTCAAAAATTGCAGGGTTTTCATTCGAAAATCACCAAGGACTTCGCCCTCAATTTCACAGGATTGGCACAAAGGTGGGAATCCAAAGTTTTCATGTCTCTCCAAACACCATTGCTCATGCTACTGAAATCCCAAGGTCAGGGGAAACATGGTTTAAAGTTCAAAAGTTCCAACTGTAGAATTTTGATGAATTCTTGAAGGAAGAACATCAAGGGATTGATATGACAGTGGGCATACCTAGAACTTGTCTTAAAGAAAATTATTCCAAGTTGTTGATGGTTATCCAAAAGTATTTTACATGTGAGGCAAGGTTCCATGTGGTTTACCAATAACACTTCAGTTTTCTGCTTCACTTCACAGGTAAACAATCCTTAGATATCCCTTTCTATCTCTTCAGAAGTTTAGGAAAGATGGCTATCAAGGTGCATGCTAAACCAGATTCAAGTAGTACCTCTATTTTTCATCATGGTCTTATAAAATTGTTAGTAGTTGAAGAATAAATAGATTGAATAGGATTGACTTACTTTTTTTTTCCTAAGTGGATATGAACTAGATGTTGCTACCCCCTTTAGAAATACTCCAAAACCTAAATCTACAACCCATAGAGTAGAGAAACAACCTATAACGGAGTAACAACCTAGAGCAGAGCAGCAACCTAGAGCACAACAATAACCTAGAGCAGAACAAAAGTCAGTGATAAAGCAACCTATAATTGAAGCTTCTACAAGTACTAAGAGGAGAATGACCAGAAGATAGAGAGAGAACAAGAACATAGTACAAATAAGGGCAGATTGAATGATATTCTAGAAGCTATAGACATTGAAGAAATCCCAGTTGAGCAGCTTGTAGAAGTGACCCCAACTGAAACCAAGTAGAGTAAGAGAGAAAATAAATTAGATTTTACTCAATAAGGACATGGTTTCATTTTCAGGCCAAGGAAACTTGTCACAAGATCAATGCAACAAGTTGAGAAGATACCTGAGGCACCATTGAGCAAAACAAAGTTATAAAAAAAACCATCAAAGAAAAAGAAAGGCAAGGAGTTTGTTCATGAAAAAGGTGAAATAGAAGTCCTACAAGAACATTTAAGGGAGGCTAGACAAGAAGTGATCAAGACCAAGCTAGATTTTGATGAATACCAAAATGAATTGTTAAAGAAAATGGATTTTTATGATGAAATTGTAGACAAGTCTAAGAAGATGATAAAAAGGACTCTGCCTTTACACGGGATGTTGGAACATATGTATAAAAGAAATAGCTGGTTACAGGAAGATATGAAAATCCTACAAGGACAAGTTACAACATTAGAAAGTCAAATTGAAATGATCTAGGCTAAAGTCAAGAAGATAAACCTCTATATTGTTGCTGAAGTAAGTGCTAATCCATGATATGTCAAACTCTTCAATTTTTGTCTTTATTATACCTATTTTAGTTAACTCAACCATATGTATATTCAGCATGATATTAGAAGTCATAAAGAGGCATTAAAATCATGGAAACTTGAAAAAATCAAAATTTTGGAACTTTCATAGCAATTGCCCATGAGGAAGCCGAGTTTTTGCTACGAAACTGCTATAGCATTCCATGGGGGTTAAGGATGGTCTAAAGTTCAACAAATTTCATTCTAAAGACCTATGTGTAGCTCATAAGCATCAAAAAATACCTCAGAACAAACATATGGAGGAAAAAGGTCGCATAGGAGCATTTTTCAAAGTTTCTACCAAAGTTTGTATGAAACTGCTGAAAA